>BQNB010088028.1:4404-27764 GCA_026074375.1 Tanacetum coccineum | reverse complement strand
CAAATGAAAACCACAGAAACCACAGAAGCTTGAAATAAGCTTGAAAATGAAGAGCTTAAAAAACCACAAATAAGTCACGTTTTGATGTTATAAAACATTTAACAAGCAACAAAAACAAATTTTTTTTTTAAACGAGAGATAAAAAAATAAGCCGAATAGAAAAAAATTAAGCTCACTAAGCCGAACCTAATAAGCTCAACCAAATACCACAACTTATCTGAATAAGCACTCTAATAAGCTCAAATAAGCAAAATCTCAATCTCACAAACACAATCAAACACTAAAATAAGCACTAATCCGCAATCATTGGCTCTTGATACCACATATTAACCAATAGATCTTGATTGATGATTAGTGTGTGAAGATCAAGGTGTAATTAGTGTGTGTGTTTAGAGAGAGAATTACCTAACTTGCCTTTTGATTAAATGAAGTTGTTACATCTAACCATGGCATAAATTACTATTTATAGCCATTGGTTAGCTAGTTGACTAAACTTTCCTTACTTAACATATTTAGTCCCTGCACTTTATAATAGTGCTTACAAGTAGAACATTTCTTTATTTCTAACAGCTCCCCCTAAATGATCTACTTGGAAACTATCCTTATTGTGTTTTTGATGACGACTTCTTCTTTACGCTTGAACACTTTATTCGAATAGGTCTGTCATTTTCTTTTTCTTTGAAGCTCGAAAACGCTGAGAATTCTTTATGAAAGTTGAGGACGACCTTGTAGCAAATCTCTCCTGATATAATTTTCCCTCCCTATATGACAGGATAGATTTCTTTATCCTTGAAGGTATCAACTCTACTCTCGAACTCAAAATCAGCATTCTCAAAAGCTAACTTTGACCTTCTTTTGCAACTTGATTCTTTAATAGCTTGTATGAAATCTTACAACTTTGAACTTGATCTTGAATGTTGTTTTCAATAACATAATGTGCCTGATAAATGATCTTGGAAAACACGTTGGTTTTGATTGAGTATGTCTTTTGTAAAAGGACTTAAAAAACTTGACTTTTCACATGAATCTTCATACTCTTTAAGCTCCCCCTCAATCACATATCCATCTCTTGAATATTGAAGTAGTAAACTTTGATTGTCTGAAGACACTTTCGATATTCTTGAGAAGTAATTCCATGCAAATGTCGAACCGGCTATCTCGATCGATCTTTGAAGTTAATGAAACACTACAGCTTATTCAAAACACTTGATGAAGTAACCTCAATCTTGAATACGAATCTTATCTTCTTAATCAAACTACTTTTACCATAACGATTTCCTCTTGCATTCAATTCTTTGCTAGTATCTTGATTTGTCCCATATATTCTTGCTTATATCTTCTCCCCTTTCATATACTAGAATTGACCTTATGTTTCAAGCTATATTCCTTCTCCCACCTCACGATGATTATGATCCATATTGAACATCATGATCTTATAATCTTCCAAAATAAGTCAGGGTGAAGAATTCCGTTGAAGTCATGAAATTTGAATTAAAATTTGTCTTTTCTCTTAAATATCAAACATTCTATCCTTATAACCTAACTTACTCCCCAAATAACACTTAAGATCCCTCTAAACAACAAATTTAATTGGCTATCATTCTCGTGTAGGCTGAAAGAAACTTTTTGCAATTATTAAGATCGTTGAAAGTAGTCATGCTTGTGAAAGGTAGAAATGTTGTTGTATGTTGTAGAAGATGAAATGGAGAATTATCAGAGTAAGAACCATCTTCCACATTAACCATGAAGTTCATACATCACAAGATCATGCTTTGAAAATTCCCGATGAATGTTTTTTGTATATATGACCATATCAATATCTCGGGATAAAGATGCGGAAATATGACCATATTTTCAAAGAAAGCATTGATATCGTGACTTAGTTGTTGTGTTACCCGGGAAACACATAATCCACTAGGTTCATTAGAATACTAGTTAAACACTTATTTGAATCATTGTCCAATCATTTTCAAATAGTGACCTTCGTTCAGCGTTGGCAGGATGTTAACTCTGGTAGGATTTCCATGCATTCATTGTGAATACTATTTTATAGTTATCACTACAGAATGTTCCGGAATGTCAAAGTAGACATGCAAATGTCCCGAAGACATATAAATATTGTACCTTTTGTATTATTGATGTTTAATACAAGTGTACTTTTTTTTTTTTATGTGTACTAAAGATATTACATTGAATAATCCAAATTGGCTCTAGACTCTTGTGGATTTTTTGTAAAGCAGGGGACTGGAGTAATGTCCTTTATTCAATTTTCAACATTCTCGAATGTGGTAGTCGATTAGATTATGCTTAATCTCCGGTGAGTATGAAACAATATACTTTTTGTGAAGTATTTTGAGTGGCTAGGAGGGTTGTGCATTTGTCCATTGATGTCTACTTTTAATCAGAAATCAACGATGAAATCCGATGATTATGAGTTGACCGGTTTTATCTAGTGTAGGAAAAACACCCTCTATTTTCTTATAAGCTCTCACTTTTAACTCCACAACCTTTTCTTTTTGCTCCCCCCCCGGGCCGTATCATATGATTCTTCTTCATCATAGTCTTGTCACTTTTGACATATTTATCATTTTTTGTTCATTCAAAGCTTTATCTCATAAGTCCTTTTAGCATTCAAAACATGTTGATTTGCACATCAAACTCCATCACCTAGACCTAACTTTCCTAAAATTGGAAGGAAGTCTCCGGGGTAGATCAATTCCGGGTTCTGGAAGATCATTAGGAGTTTTTGAGAGTTAACTAAATCACACCGTGCCAACTTAATCAACATACGCCTAGATATATTCTTTAGGAAAGTATGTTCTCTGAAAACCATGATGAAAATCTGAAATCATTATCATGGAGTTTTGATGATATCAAGAAAGTTAGAACATCTCTCTGTCCGTTTTTGTCATGCGGTGTCATTTCTTTTCTTGGATACTTTTCTCTTTTCTTTTCTTGTGTGGTTCTTGCTTTTGATGCACTTGTCATTATTCTTTCTTTTTTCAAGTATACGAGTTAACATCTCTTCTTTCTATTTTTTCTCTCACAGAATCTCTCTTTCTGTTTGTCATCATTCTCACAAACATATATGAGAAGGAAAATTTTGATCTTAAAAGTTTTCAATCATTTATAAAGACATCCCCTCTTAACATATGCCGAGAAAAATTTGTTTACATGAAGCTAAAACGCAAAAATACGGATATGTGAAGGTGTGATGTAAATAATTTTCCATTTTGTTTCATTCTGAAAACTTTTCTACAAAACTATACGGTACACTCCCCTGCGGAAATATGCATATCTTCGTTAAAACCTTTATGAGGGTGATCCTCTTTTGCACTCGTCTGAGTCCTTTATTTCTTTAGACCACTTTCACTAAGAGTACATCGATTTGAGACTTTTAAATTTGATTTACTGAAAGAACCAACATTTTAAAAATCAGAAACGATTGTAACGCATCATCTTGAGTTCATTTTTTTTTTAACTTTTAAAAAAAACTTGATTTTATCTTTTAATACCATACAAAGATTTTGAAAAATATTTATCAATGACTCAAGTCAAAGAAGACTTCTCTTCTTTTTCAAAGATAGATGCACTAAAGCGTACACCTTCTTTTCTTTAAAGCACGGGTTATGTACTGAAATGTACACAAGCATCATGAAGTCGGTTTCGTACTGAAATTATACGAAAGCCTTTCATATTAAGCATCGGGTTTCATTACTGACATTGTTTGAAAGCCATTTAGTTAATGTTGGTTTCTGTACTGAAGCTATACCAAAAGCCATTATATATATAAAAAAAATTAATTTGGTCTAAAAGAATTTTTATTTTTTTTATCTAAATTTTATATAAAAGAAAATCTTTTTGTATTTTTGTAAAAATTTTATATAAAAGAAAAATCTTTTTGTATTATTTTTGTTTTAAACTTTTGTAAAAGAAAATCTTTTTGAACTTTCTATCAAATTAAGCAACAACTTTTGGTACCCACTTAAGCACGTTGCTAACGGGTTTACCATATTTGGAGAACCAAATGTAAGTTGCGTCGATTTGATGCATAGAGGTTGAATTCCAAGGAGATTTGAAACCCGGTGTTTCATTTTGAAATAACTTTCTTGGAATCAACGGTGATTTAAAACTCTTCTCATTTGTCCAAATTGACTTATAAAACCTGGATGTTTCATTAGGAGTTTTAAAATTTCTCAAAGGTGTAAACACCGTTCTGAAACCCGGTGTTTCATTTGATGTTTTTTTAACTTGGAGGGAAGAGAAGATTACCAATTGTTGAACTTCGGTGTTTCATTTTGAAAAAAAATGTAGAAAATGATGGAAACCTCTACTTCTTTTACCTTTTTCAAAACTGAATCGATATCGTTTACGCATTGTAAACATTTATCCTAGTAATACTTAAATCGTTTGGAAATGTTTCCCCTTTTCATTTTCCAGATTTGTTTTGAACTTTCAATTTTTCTTTGATTCTTGAGAATCAAATGTTTCAATTGAATGTTGTTTCTTCTCAAATACTTCATGTCTTTTTGCAAAGTATATAGTAGCCCCCAACAATGAGAAACATTTCTTGAAATCGGTTTTGAAGATTTACCCGTGTAAATCTTTTCTGAAACATTCACTTGTTTGTCATTTTGTTTTGATGATGTTCTCTTACGTCTTTTTCTTTTTGTTTTATTTTCAACATTATTTGAAGCACAAGACGGTTTATACGCTGAAATTGGTGAAACACTTTGTGACACATTTATTTTAAACATTCTTGGAGCAATTACGTTTGAATCTCCAAATTGTCACAACCTTTTCTAACTTCATGCAATCTTTTTCACTTTGATTTCCGAATCAGAAATTGCAATTTTCATCTCGAACTCAGAACTTTTGATTTCAAAGACTTTATTATTTCCAAATTTTCTTTTTCACTTTTTCCAAATGACCTCGTACTTCTTTTCTAACTACAATTATGATCTTGTCTAATATCACGTTGGATCATATGGTTTGAGTAATCTTTGTTTGCTGATACGGTATATTCAATCTTTTCAAATAATCTGGATTTATTTATCTCTTGAAAATAATCATCCGAAAATATTTATCTTTTCATTCACATAACTTGCATCGGATTTCCATTTCATATGCAAACTCAAATTTTATACTCCCTTGCTCTTTTAAATTTCTCTTTTTCCAATAGCTTCATTTGAATGAGTGAGATTCATCGGAGTATACCCTTATGACCAATAACCCTCTCATCGTAAAGACTAGGTCTCAAATCTTTTGCTTTACAAAAATACTTGGATTTTTAAAACCATATTCCTTTTCAACCATTATACATTTTTATCCTTAGAAGGGTGATCATATGTATTGTATGACTTGTTTGTCCGATTTTATGAAGTTTGTTTTCACAATCATTCAATCTTTCCAAACACTTTCAATTTCTAATCCTTGTATGCACACACTTTCCAATTCTATATTTCGTTTCTTTTCTATAAATTTGCTTTGAAGCCTTAGAACATTATTATTCATCTCAACTATCTGACGACTCATCTTATCAAATAAATTCTCTTGTTCATCAATTCTTTTTCCTTTGTTGCTTATCTTATCACAAAGAGCAGAATATCTAATCATTTATTGATATCTTTCTTCCTCAAGTTTTGCATATTGTGCTTGACATTCAGTGTGAGTATCAATCACAACATGTTTGACTTTGAGTTGTTCTTGTATAAGTTTCCCTTGTGCAAGCAATTCAACATTCCGTTTCGTTCATACCCTTTTTATTTGTTCATTAAAATCATGTTTTTCTCCTCAAAAGGTTTATACTTGTCTTCAAAACATCATATTTATCTTGTAATTCCTTTTTTTGATTTTCTAAATTCTTTGCTTTGTTGATTCGATTTCTCATTACAGTTGCTGACATTTAGCAATTCTTGTGGTTAAACTTCTTAATCATTTATCATTCTAATGTCTTTGTCTTCAGAATCTTTATTGATTCAACTTCTGACTCATCATGATCTTTTTAAGATACAATATGATTTTCATTAAAATTTTCACTAGCATATTCAATTGCATCATGAAAATTTCTTGATCATCATCATTTGCTCACAAAATAAACTCATAAATTAGTAGAGTTATCATTATATCTGAAGTTTTCATATTTCAGATTCACTTTCAAAATCAGATGTGTATTAGATTACCTCAGCAATGGTTTTCTGCTGCAGCATGATGATCTTTACTCTTTGATCTGAAAGAAACATTTTCCATTTTGCCATAAGACCATATTTTCATGATCTCTTGATCTGAATCACTACTAGACTCCATCCAAGCTTGGTCCTCAGCAAGAAGTAGTTGTTCATCACTATCTTTCTTAGCTAGCAACATCTTTGTCTTGTAGTAGTTGTAGTCTTTGACCTTTGCTTTCTTGCAGTCTTTGGCAAAATGTCCTTCCTTCTTGCAATTATAACACTTAACTTTGCTCATATCCCTTTTCTTCTCATTCGATGTTTCTATCCTGTTTCTTTTCCTCTGACTCACGTACTCTGGTTTCTTGTTGCTGAGAGAAGCTGAAGAAGTTCTCATATTGTTGTTTGTTGGTTTGCATAATTACTTCCTTTCGATTAAAAGCTTTTGCTAACACGCTGGTAATCGTTTTCAAATCACTGTTTATCTTCATCATTCACGCCTTCAGACTCTGATTGAACTACAACTTTCTCTTTGCGTTTGCTCACTTTTGTTTTCTCAGCAACCAACGCTAATGGATCTGAAGTAACCACAACAGCTTTCTTCTTATATCCCATAGCATCATTCACATCACCTTGGTTTTGCTTCAGAATGTTGTAAAGAGCATCAACATTGATATCCATTAAGTTCTTGGTTTGCCTCATCAGTGTTCTTACTGTTTCCAGTACTGGCTTCGCAGATTGTTTAGAAACTTGTAATTCGACTCATCACTTATCCTGTCTTATACCAAACATCTGTCAAATCATTAATCACCTTGTTTGTAACGAAGATAAGTATCAAGCAATGTTCTCCTTCAGTATGCTTTGAAAGTTTTTACTCATATAAAATTGCTGCTTTCCTTCTTGTTCACCATACTACAGAACCCGCATCTGCCCCTTTCAAGAGCATCCATAAATTCTTTAGCAGTATCGTTGCTATCAATAAGAGAATAAATGTCATTTGGAAGCCCTTGAATCAAAAGAGATCTTGCAAGACGATCAATCTTTCGATTCTTTTTCTCTTCAGCAGTCCAAAATTGGGGATCCTTAAGAGTAGGAGGTGCATTTGGTGCGGTTCCAGCAAGTGACACTTGAGCAACAACAGGCAATGGGTGATCACCATTCTGAATAGAATTAATCATTGCTTCACCATCCGTTTGCTCTTCAAGTTGTTACATAACCTGTTCACGCCACTAAGAGTATTCACCCCGATATAACAACGGAATCCGCATTGTCGACCACTGTACTTTCGTCTGACTCATACTTGTCTTGAACAAAAATCCCGATGTCAACGATAATCCAACAAACTAGCTCAAGGAATCACCACGGAAAATAGTAACTAACTTGCGCAAACAAAAAATTATTTAATTCGCAAGAAAAAAAATCCGTAGACTAAAAAAAATTATCACTAAAAAAATATTTAACACAAAATGTTAACAAAATTTTTTTTTTATTTTTTTTTATTTATTTTATTTATTATTTATTTATTATTATTATTATTATTATTATTATTATTATTATTTATTTATTTATTTATTTATTTTTCGGCCCATTATCATCATTCGGTGTACAAACCTTCAACTTGAGATGAGTAATGGTTGATTAAAACTCAAGTAAGGACAAACGGTGCAAGAACGTTTCACTTTAGAGCACTAACGGTTGAATTAGAGGCACTAAGGACTAACTGTGAAACTACCTTTCAACAAAGAGTTAATAACTTATGCAACAAGGGAATTGTGGTGTAATGTAGTAAACATGTTGGAGGGGGGGATTGCTTGTGGACAACTTTTCAATTCTTGGTAATTAATAAAAATTTCCCACCATTTATTTTCATCATGTTCGTTTGAAATTTTATAAAAAGAATGCAACGAATGAACTTTTGATCTTTTTAACTCGTTCGGTTATCGTCGGTGAAATCCGAATATACCACGATGATCGAAACGACGACACGAACCACGATGTTATATGTATTTTAAGGTCGTCGTTTAACGTATCTCGAAACCGTAAAACCGAAAAAGGTTTAAAATCGTGTATGTTTAGTTGGTTATTGTCCTGTTCGTGTTTTAAAGAGTCTAACTTTCATTCGACTCTTGCGATGTTGTTCATTTCTGTTTTTCCTTTTTGTTTTATTTTTTTAGTTCGCGTGCCTACTAGTTCTCACTGTTCGGTCTTCAAAAATTTTGCTCGTTCGGTCTGTCTATAGTGTCTTTGAAGGTCGTTCGGCCCAAAGGAGAATGCACTCGTTCGGTCCTAGTCGTGATGCTCGTTCGGTTGTCTTTGGATTGTTACTTGTTCGGTGCTTTAAAATTTTAACTCGATCGGCTCTTTTTAAAAAGTTACTCGTTCGGTGGTCCTTGCTAGAAACGTGACTAGTTCGGTGGATGAAAGATTAAACTCGTTCGGTCTTGGCAAAAACACAAACACCTTGTTGGCACCTTTTTCTTTTCTCCGTTTCACACCGTGATTGTTTGTGTTTCGTACCACAAAACGTGACCACAACTAATGCTAACCACAAGGATGATATAAGCTCAGAAACGTGTAACCACTTAGATGATATAACCACAAGGATGATATAACCACAAGGATGATATAACCACAAGAAATAAGCCCAACGTGTGTTGTTGTACTAAAAAAAACGTGTAAACAAAGAAATAAGCCGAAATGTTGTTGAACCAAAGAAATGTGTAAACAAAGAAATGTTAACTAAGATAAAACGTGTAGAAACGTGTAGTAACGTGTAGTAATGTTTTTGTTTTTGTACACAAGTTGAAAAACGCGTAAACAAAGAAATGTGTGTGTAAAGTAACAAAGAAATGTTGTTGAACTTTTGGTTTTTTTTTTTTTTTTAAAATAAGCCGAATGTATTAAGCTTAAAAATGTCCGAATAAGCTCAAAAAAATACCACAAATAAGCAAAATCTCAATCTCACAAACACAATCAAACACTAAAATAAGCACTAATCGCTAATCATTGCTCTTGATTAACCACTATTTAACCATTTATCTTGATTGAATGATTAGTTTGTGTGAAGTTTAAGGTGTAATTAGTGTGTGATGTTTAGAGAGAGGAAAATACCTTACCTGCATTTTGATTAAAGAAGTGTTACATTCTAACCTTGGCATAAATTACTATTTATAGGCCATGGTTAGCTCTTTCCTTATTAACTTTCCTAACATTAGCACTTTTAGTCCCTGCACTTTGATTATAGTGCTACAAGTAGATTATTTCTTTATTTCTAACAACGTCAACATAAAGTTAGTGAATTCATAGGTTTAGTTTAAATGTAATAAGGTAGACCACAAGATTTCCAAAACGTATGTGACAATTATAACAGATAGAATTTCACATAAAAAGCATTTACGTTGCACTAAGCTAAAAAAAAAATTAGAGTAGTCAATGTACATACAAAATAATGGTGTTAATCGGGATTTGTCGAAGCTATTGATTCTTTCCTTTGACAAACACTTTGCTACTTTTCAAAGTTATTAGTCGGAGGGGGTCAAGAGTCTTAGTTTTCGTAAATGCTTACTTCATAGCATTGCGTGAGGACACGGCAATACCTTAGTATGGGGGATTTTGGTATGTGCTTAAATACACATACCTTTTTCCATTAAAAACGGACTTAAATGACCAAAAACAGACAGAAACTGCCAAAGATATGTTTGTTTTACACTTGTGTTGTGCAGGAAAAGGATAACCAAGAAAAGGACGAAAAACAAAGCCAAAACGACAAAACCAGACTCGGAATGGAAAAGCTGTGAAGGACAAAGCCAAATCAAAGCCAAAGACCAGAAAAGTCAAAGTCAAAGTCAACTCAACAAATTAACAGTCAAAACCGGAGCCGTAATTGAAGAATACTATTGGATGCAATCTCAACCCATCTGATGGGCCGGGAAAGCCCAATAGTATATTAATGAAGACTGTGAAGACCAAATGGGCCCTCAATCAATGACAACAGCCCATTTGTGTGCAATTGACAGAGACTATGAAGACTTTGAAGGCCCGATCCTAGCCCTTGAACAAGCCAATCTCAGCCATTGTACACACAAAACCCACCCAAACCTTATTGGGCCTTAAAAAGCCCAATAACATAAGCCTAAACCTTATTGGGCCCAGACACACTTAATTGGGCCCAATACAAGCCCACAAACCCTTATTGGGCCCAAGCACACCCAGTTGGGCCCAATACATAACCCAAGCCCAGACCCTGGCCCAAAACAATTTTTTATAAAACCTCAGGGACTGAAATTGTCAATTTTGAAAATGTTTTATAAAGGAAAAGTGTTTTAAAAAAGAGAAGGACTGAATTTGCAAATTTACAAAATGTTTTCTCTTTATAAAAGGCAGGGACCAATTCTGCCATTGTTTCTTTCTTTCTTTAAAACCTTTTAATAAAACACAAGGGCCCAAATTGCCACTTTCCAAACTCGTGTATAACTAAAAATAAAAGAAAGAAAAGAGTGACAAGTAAATGAAACCCGAGGGGTTCTTTTTGGGCACTTGAAACCTTCAAAAACCTGTGAACCAATAACAGCTCACCCCTCCCAAAGCTTTCCCGCCAACTCCCTCAAAAGCTCCACCATCACGAGTTAACACTCCATTCCTTTACCCACACACTCGTTTACCCAGTCCCAACCTAAACCCACAACCCACTAACCTTTAAACATGCCATGTTGGCAATCCTCCTCTCCCCAAGAAATATCAATGGCGGGATTGAGCTTAAAAGAAGCACACTTGCAATCCTAGGGCTAGGATTGATGCTGAGACTCCACACACACAAGAAGCACATTTGAAGCCTTGAAGCTTCTATAAATTGGAGAAAGCACAAAGCCGAACCACACTAGTTTTTAACTAGCTTATTTTTATTTAAATTTTAATTAAATTGTAATTCCAGTTTTCAGCTTACTTTTTTAATGTAATGTTATTATTTTTATAAAGATTAATGCAAGTTCGAAGTTACACTTGAGTTCTTGCTTTTAAAATTCATCTTGTAACTTTATTGTTAAATCTTGAAAAATTGTGCTAACTCTCCTCTTTAATAACCTGCTGTCACTAAGGATAACCTACATTGTTGTTTTTAAGTAAAATCAAGTCAAAAAGTTTTTTTTGACTTACTTAAAGGGGTGTTTGGCAAAGCTTTAAAATGGGTCAGTTTGGGAGGGGTGATTCTGGTTTGTCATGGGTCTCAAGCACACTCAGCCAACCTTTGGGCTGTGAGTGTGTGGGGTGTTACTCAAGCCACTTACATCACAATTTTTACTTTTAAAATCAGTTTTTAAGTACTTTTTTATTTTTGTCAAAACTTTTAATAGATACTAACTCATGCTAAAAACTCTTAAGCTGCTTATGCCGCTTAAGACACTTTGTTTATGCTAATTCCAGTGTTTATAGCAAAATTAAAACATCCTTGTTAGCTTGGTCACCTTGGGTTTGACCTATGTTTATAGTCAAAATTTGGCTTTGCTTAATTTTGAACCCCACTTTTAAGCCCAATTATCAGTAGTATTAGTTTGGCACGTAAGCCCAAAGTTTTGAAAATAAGCTCCATTGGTGAGACCCCTTGTTTCGTTTTTACTTTTTTTTGGTTAATAAGTCATTAGAAGCTTAATTGCATAAGACCAAAATAAGCTCTTTTAGCTCAATGTTTTGTCCCTGGTGCTGAGCACCGCAGAAGTTCTAGCACTTTTTACAGCTTATTTATCTAATAAGCACTTAGGTCATTTTAGTTTTTGTCGTAGTTTATTACTTGTTCTTTAATTCATCAAAATAGTTAGACTTATTTTTTGCTTAAGCATAGCTTATTTTAGGGTGTGAAAAACCCTCTCATTTTGCTTTTGATTTTTTTATAATAAGTGGCCTATAGCTTATTTAAGGCTTTAGTTATTTTTAAGGCTTTATTCTGTTAAACTTATTTAATTTATATAGGATTGACATAGCTAGGTTATGTTACTAAACCCAACTCAGCTTATTTTGAGCTTTTTAGCTCAAAGAAAAAGCCAAAAAGCTCTTTGAGCTTTTCACATTCTGTCAGCCCAAAAAGTCATAATTCTGGCTTATTTAGACCCTTTCTAGCACTAGACCTTTTGTTTAAAAAATGATATGCATGAAACCCATATGATCAACTTTTCTTTTTTAGCTTTTGTTTTTAGCCCTTGGACTACATTGGCATTACGGGGTCCACTTCAGGGACCATTTATGTAACTTTCGATTTTCTTGTTAGCACAGTTAATTCCTTAGGTTAGATCCTTGTTGCACTGTTAGTCCTTTAGGGTATTACACAGTTAGTCCTTGTCAGTTAGGTAGTTAGATTTATTTAATTTAATTAATTAAATTTAGGGTTTAATTTAATTAGTTTAATTAGTTATAATTGCTACAGTAAATTTTGGGCATTTTTACATTTTTAACTTTGTTAACTTTTTCTTTACTTAATTTAAATTTTCCAGAATTTTTAGACTTTTATTTTTTATCTTTTTCTATTTTCTTTGTTTTAATTAGTATTTAATATTTAAAAATTCATAAAAAAATACAAAAATTAACAAAAAAATATTTTTCTTTTTTAGAAAATTTTCTTTAATCAAATAGTTTGTAGGAAAATTATTAAACATTTGTTTGTAGGGTGAATTTTTAGCCCAAATTTCAGTTCCGGGTCGTTTTTCGGAGTTCGACTTTTTAGTTTCTTACGTTTTGTTCGCTTTTAAACTCCGATTTTGAAATTTTTCATTTTCTTTTAGTTAGAATTTTTTTGAATTTTATTTAAATTTTAAAATTAATTTAGGACTTTATTTTTATATTTTTTTAGTTTTTAGTTGCTATTTAATTCCCAATAATTGTAAAATGCATGTTTAATTTAGTTTATTTGTTTTAAATTAATTTTTGTTATCATTTTTTAGCTCTAAATTATGTTTCACGTAGATTTTTGGATTTACCATTTGCCACTATTTTCTTGCTCCCGTAGTTTTAGGGTTTCTATGGCGTTATAACTACTTTTTGTTCCCGTAGTATATTTTAAGATTCCAATTTTACATGACTTGTTTCCGTGTTAGATAAGTTTAGCTTTCTTTTAATTAATTTTAGTTTATCTAGTTAAAAATAAAATTCAATTGTTCTCAATTCAAGATCATCAATTCATTTCGTATCGATTTACATTCCAGGCTCGTTGGGTGATTTACGGACACGGGAAAAACTCCTTTCTACTTCTCGGTATCATTGAATCTGCTCCTAGGAACTATCCTTTCTATATATTTGATATTTTATTAATTATATGTTTTTAAGGTATAGTCTGAGACCGATCAATTTTTGAGCCGCTATGCGGGGAGGGAAGCTGTGCAAACGTTTATCGTTACGTTTGATCAATTGTTTTTGAAAGTGTGAATATTTTCTTTTATTATAAAAATATAAAAAAAAAAAAAAAAGTACAAAAATATTTTCTATTTCTTTTTAGTATAATTATCATTTAAAAATCCAAAAAAGAAAAAAAAAAAAAAAAAAAAAAAAATCAAAAATATAAAAACATTGTCCATAATAAAAAAAGAAATAAAATTCACAACTTGGTAAAATTCCCAACATTATATATTATTCTAAAAATGAGGTTATTATCCCATAATATTGTTTTTTTTTCCGGGTGAACATGTTGGTTTCCCAACTCGAACAAAAGATTTATAAACATACCTTTTGTGTCTCTGTCGAAGTAGGTCTCACTCGGGAAAGTTGGAAAAACTATAAAAGTGGGTTTAAGGAGGGTTGTTCCTAGGAACTACGACCGAAAGGAGATATAAGCTTTTGCGCTATTCACTACTTCCACCGCTCACCTGCGAGTGAGTTTATCTTTTTGAGAGCTTAACGTGAAGTAAGCAGATTAATTGGTGTAAGTTGTCCTATCTCATTGTCCGTTAAATCAATTTTTTTTTGTGGGGGGGGAAAAATCAATCTTTGAAAAAAACAAAAAAAAATTAAATAAAATATTAGTGTTAAATTTTCCTTTTGTCTCCTATTTTGTGCAATGCGCACTCGTTCTCAAGCCCGTTAGACGTCGACAACCCCAAGTTCGTCAAACTTCTGTTGAATCATACTAAATCTATGAGGAAACCTGATAAATCCTCACATTATTAGTATGGCGATAATGTACTATGGGCGCAATGCCTCGAGCCACCCAACGAGGGTTACGTGGATTGCGATTGTTATTCGGAAATCACCCGCCAAATATCTTTGAGATCCAAGCATGGTCTTCTAAATCTTGTTCAAATGCAAGCAATTTTTTGGACCACGATAAAGAAGACCCACAATGCTCACATCAGTTTTTCAACAAGATCACTTTTCTACGATGAAGATTTCCGGAACGTACCAAATACGTCGGTTAGCTTATGCTTTTTCCCGTTTTATTTCGATAGGGGCAGCCGGATATGGTAGAAAAAAGATCCCATCGGTCGAATTGAAACAATGGGACGATCTTGTTTTCGAAATTTATTAACAAATCTTTCCGCCCGCTAAAACGACAAATCTCAGAAATGATTCAAGAAGATTTCAGCTAAAAACTTTGATGAGCGTTTTCTGAGGCTTGGGATCGTTTAATTGATCTTTTAAGGGGTAGATGCCCTCATCTTGTGTTTTTCAGAATTGCATCACCTCGTTACTATTCATATAATGCCTAAATTCAAATGTTCTAGATTCAGTGAACTCAGCTGACGGTGGTAACTTCTTAGACAAAATGCTCGAGATTGTTTTTAAAATTATCGAGTGCAAGTATATGGTCGTCAGTCAAGAAACCAAGCTGTTGTAGACTTAATATGAGTAAAGCTCTTCAACCCAGCTATTTTCTTCTGTTGTTGCTGAACTCAGAAGGACATGGTTTCGGGCATTTAATTATGATATGAAAGACCATACCCCAGCTTACGCCCCAGTTAAAAGCGGGTTGAACAAAACGTTGTGTAACTTGTGGGGGAGGTCAAATCTTATCATAAACCTGTCCAACCACCAATAGCAAACTTTACCATGACATATCCAAGTGTTATGTGGTCCCAAGGCCGCTCTGCGGCAATTTCAATAAGCTAATTACTGGTTTCGACCTCCGATGGTATCAAACCAAATTGGACTCCTGGTTTTCCTCCCAGGTTCAGAATCCTCATGCAATAAATCAAAACAATTTCAATCGAGGAAATAAACTTCAATCAAAACAGAGGTAAACTAATTTCATCCAAAGTAGATTTATCGACTCCGGTTCATTCAACCAGTAGTTAATCAACAGTAGCTCTTAAAGGACATGCTCCTCAGACCACGGTTGTGTCAAGAAAGATTTGAAAGATTATGTCACCAGCCAATGATG
This sequence comes from Tanacetum coccineum, assembly GCA_026074375.1. Classification (NCBI taxonomy): domain Eukaryota; kingdom Viridiplantae; phylum Streptophyta; class Magnoliopsida; order Asterales; family Asteraceae; genus Tanacetum; species Tanacetum coccineum. The sequence continues at coordinate 12,242 of BQNB010088028.1, read as the reverse complement.
CAAGTGTTGAGAAACATGCAAAACCAAGGTCAAAAACCTGCAATCCATATGGCCAATTCTAACTGGGTAATGCTTTAAAAATGTGTTACTGATTAAATTAGCTTTTTTTTTTTTAAAACTTCCGGTTATGGAAATCTTCATGGTAACACGTACAAACCCTTAAGAAGATTTAAAAGGTTTTCACTAAACGAAGTGGGTTTACCATCCAAGGAACGAAACTAACGCCGTTAATAAAGATGTCGAGGTGACAATGGACACGATGCCTCCTACTATAAAGGAAGCACCGTAGACGTTCCAACCTCATGTGTTCAAATTTCAGACTCGTAATCCAAAATTTGAGACCAATGTTACACCCGTTGTTACTCCGTTCCTAAAGCATCAATTCATTTCCATAACGAAAGAAATGATGAAAGGCGCAAGGAAAAAAGTAACGATCAAATCGAGGAAATTCTTCGAAATTTAGAGATTTAGTTTCGAAGAATTAGCTTTAACGTTGCCTTGAGGCTCTGCCTAAATTTGCTTCGAATTTATTAAAAACTTTTTGATTCATGGAAAACAAGGAAAAATTTTGAGCGAATTGGCAAAGGACTCTTTAATGAGAACTGTCAGCGGTCATCCTCAAAACAAGTTACCAAAAGAAATTGGGGACCCTGGCGGAATTCTGATTCCATGTGAATTTACGGGGAATTACTACATGAAAACGCATTGGCCGAATCTTGGTAGCGAGCATTAATCTCATGCCTTTTTCTGTCTGGAAAAGATCTCGGCTCTTCCTGAACTATCCTCAAATGGCATGGACGTTTAGAGCCTGAAGATCGTTAAATCACTGAACCAATTGGTATTGATAAGACGTCCGTCTAATGGTGGGAATGTTCCAATTTCCAGCTGACTTCGTTGATAGTTGTTATATTTTGTAATGAACCAGGCCCCCGAGTCACTTTTGATTTCTCGGCGATCGTTTTTATTAAAACATGTCGATGTTTGATAGTGTTTATGAGAGAGATTACCTTCGTGTGGCAAGGATGCCCATCACATTTCAACCTGAACCAAACTCAAAATACACAAGCTGATTTTGGGACCATATGAGGCAAAACAAAATCGGAGTCATGAAATGGGGTTGTTGTATGAGTATTCTCAAGTAGGGGCTAGGATTTTCATACGTTGATGCGAGTGGCAATCCCACTCCATATTCTGAGCTATTGTATCTACTGCTTCTCAACTCTCACTTTTTTTTTTTTCCTTTTTTTTCGGGGACAGTGAATTTTCCTTGTTTGAACGAAGCGGTTTCGTTTCTTGTCTAGAATATGATCCAAACTTCATTGAGTAGTTGATCCAATCTTATCTGGCATCCTGAGGGGGAAGGGACATCCTGATTCTAGAGGAAATTTTTGAACAGTGAACCCCACCCCCCATCCCAAATCATGTACATTCATATGCTGAAGTTAGGAAAAAGAACTCAACTCTGTGAGCTGAAAAACCGTTGGAACTTCCATTAATGAACTCCCGAGGTTGAACTAAAGTGAAACTACTCCCCCTATCTTGAGTACGCATTTTTTGGAAGGTGACGGACAAACGTGCCTGTCATAATTGCTAAAGTAAAGCACTTTAAACAGATGAGGAAAAGGCAGCTCTTCTGAAGGTTCTCTAAGTCCCACAGCGAGCAATCGCTTGGGGAAACTATCGATTTAAAGGGGCTTGTTTGAACGCGATAAAATTGTGTACTCACATAAATTTCTAATGGAAGAGGACTATGAACCTTCTGTGCAAAGTCAGAGAAGGGTAAACCCAAAAAATTCACGATGTTATTCAAAAAGGGAGGTTGAAAAAACTCTTGCGTGGATTGATTTACCCTTATCTTGACTGCCTTTGGGTGAGCCGGTACATGTGTACCTAAAAAAGGAGGTATGACTGTAATCACAAATGAACGAGGAATGAGCGGATTCCTTCTCGATTGGTCACGGCTAGGATGGCGTATATGTTTTGATTACAGGAAAAACTAATGAATGCCACCCCGAATAGACCACTTCCCTTTACCAGTCATGGATTCAAATGTCGAGAGACTTGCAGGAATGAATATCTGTTTCCTCTGTTGGTTTCTCGGGATACTTTCAGATCCCAATTGACCAAAAGATCGGGAAAAGACACATTCTCATGCCCATACGGAACTTTTGCTATGTCGCATGACTTTTTGGGACTATGCAATGATCCGGGCACGTTCCAATGATGTATGATGGCAATCTTCCACGATTATGATTGAGGAGAAAAACGATGGAAGATATTCATGGATGACTTTTCGTTCTTTGGAGACTCTTTTTCTACGTGGCCTAACCCATTGAACAGATGTTGAAGCGGTGTGAAGACACCAATTTGTCTTTAAAATGGGAAAAATAAAGAGCCATTTATGTTAAGTAGGGAATCGTTCTCGGACATAAAATCTTTAATGGTCGGTGACTTGAGGTTGATAGAGCTTAAGTCGAAGTAATAACTAAACTACTAATCCGACTTATCGTCAATGTATCCTTTTGTCGAAAGTTTCCTTGGGCACGCCGGTTTTTACCGACGATTCATTCAGGACTTCTCCAAAATTGCCCGTCCTATGACTCATTTGATTTGAAAAAGGAGAACTCAGTTTGTCTTTTCTGTAGAGTGTGTGATTCTTTAAAACACTCAAAGAAGATTTGAATGAGCTCGTCTTAATTGCTCCCGACTGGGACTTGCCTCTTTTGAACTGATGTGCGATGGATAGCGGAACTTGCATGGGGGGGCTGTTCTCGGGCATAGAATATACAAGCATTTTCTACTACTACATATCTAGCAAGGGACTATGACGAGGCTCAAATCAATTCAATTTACTACTGAAAAAGAGTTCTTGCTGTAGTGTATGCCATTTGAGAAATTCGGTCATAATTTGTTATGTAAAAAGCTTTGTGTATACTGATCATTCTGCATCAAGTTGTCTTTGCCAGAGGATGCTTAAGGCAAGACTAATGCGGTGGATTCTTTTGCTTCCAAGTAATTGTTATTGACCATTCGGACAAAAAGGAGCTGAAAATCTCGCTACGCGATTCATTGTCAGACTTGAAAATCCTCATCAAGACTAAATCGAGGAATTAGGAAATCAATGCAAGACATTTCCTCTCGAGGATCTTGGTTAGTTTGTCTTCAAGATCATAGTACCCAATGGTTTGCCAGGATTTTGCAAAATTCCATGCCGGGAATTTGTGATTCTGATTAATGGAATTGAAATCCAACAAAAAAATATATTCTTAAAGGATGTCCAAACACTATTTCTGGGTTTGATCCTTTCCTGTTTAAGATATGTGACTGATCAGGTGATAGACGTTGTGTTTCTGGCCTAGATGATTTAGGACATTCTCAAGTTGTCACAGTGGACATATGGGGGACACTATGGATGCCAATTACACAGCCTAAGAAAAATCTTCGCATTCAGGGATTCTTCTATTGGCCCACATTCTACAAGGATGCCATGGAATTTGTCACACGTTGTGACATTTGTCAACGTCAAGGAAAAATTACGCAACGTGATGAGATGCCGCAAAAAACTCCATCCAGTTTGCGTAATCTTTGACAACTGGGGCATTGATTTTATATGGGGCCGTTTCCGTCTTCAAGAGGGGAAAAGGAAACAAGTTCTACTCTGGAGGCTGTTGACTATTTGTCAAAATGGGTCGAAAGCAAAAGCGCTCCCCACAATGATGCCGAGTTGTTTGTATCTTTTTGAAAACTACTCTTCTCTCGATTTGGTTTTGACACCCCGAGCTATCCATAAGTGATCAGCGGGACTCACTTTTGCAATGACAATTTACAAAGGTCTTGCTTAAGTATGGTGTAACTATCGTTCTCCACCGCTATCAACCAAATAACCACGTGGGCAAGTTGAGGTGTAAAAATCGTGGTTTAATGCGTCTTTTGAAAGTACGTGGGGTGTGAAAATCGTTGCATCCTGGTGGATAAACTAGATTGCTTTATGGGCCTTCAGCAAAGCGTTAAAAAACACAATGGGGTGTACTCCATATAGCTTGTGTACGGGAAAGGATGTAATTCACCAGATCGAACTAGAGACACAAAGCCTACTGGGCTCTCAAGCTTACAAATTTTGATGTTCAAAAGCGGGTGTTAACAGGTAAGTTCATTGCAATGAAACCTTAAAATGAACTTCGTGATTCTGGGCCTACGAAGAACTCTCTGATATATATAGAGAGAAAACCAGAGGATTCACGATGGCGTAAGATACAAATTACCGAGGTGTCAACGATTGGTGATCGGTCCTCCTACTTCAATTTCTGACTGAAGATTTTCTCGGGCAAATCTGAAATCCGATGGTCGGACCATTCACCGTTGTCCAGTTTTTTTCCTTATGCAACCGTCGAGTTATCTCAAAACTCCAGGGCCAACTTTAAGTGAATGGTCATGTATCAAACTTTACTTTGGAGGGGTAGGGGACGTTACATCGTGGTTTGTCCGGATCTTCTATCGTTCCACAGGGTACCATTAAATTTGGGGGAGGGGTCAAGCGTCGGGGTCCACTAAAACAGCGCTTCGTGGGAGGGCACCCCATGTTATAAGTAGGAGTTGTAAGAAATAAGTGTTTTTGTTGGAGATAAGGTTAGTTTATATTTTCCCTTACCAATGTTATGTCCTGTTTTGTGATTTGCTATTATTGTATGTCAGGTATTCCCGGATTGTGAAGGCTTCGATTCTGTCATTTTTTAACTCGTGCTTCCACATCCTACAGCTTCATTTTGGGACAGAATTCAGTCTCCAATTTATTCGTCTACGTTTTATCTTTTGGCACACTTCATAAACGGCCTTTGATTTGCGTAGTTAACCCTTTGTTGAAACATCGAGGACGATGTTTAGTTCTAGTATTGGGGGGTATCTTCGATTTGATTTATGCTTGCAGTCGTTTTGTTATCACGGCAATTCCCGTTTTACACCAAAATTTTTTTGCAAAAAATACCAAAAAAAAAAAAAAAAAAAAAAAAATGAAAAAAAAAAAAAAAAAAAAAATTAGAAAAATTTTCAAATAATAGAATTAAGTGTTTTTGTCTTTTTGGGGGTAGAGTAAGAATAAATTTTTGACTCGATCGGGCGTGTTGAGCCCTAGCTAGTTCTTTTAGGCCAAAGCTTTCACGAATTGCTTTGAATTCTTAAGTGAAGAACGAGAAATGATAGAGTTAAATATAAGTTTATGTGTCAAGCAAGATTCGTCTAAAAACTTATATGAATAACTTGTGTTCTTTTTCTCCCATAAGCTTTTATTCCGCCCTTGATTCATAAGTGTTCGATTTAACTCAGCTAAGTCAATCCGATGTTTTCAGAAAAAGCTTCAAATTTGGTGACTTGTTTCTTTAAAAGCAAAGTTTTGAAAAGATTTATGCTAATTTAAAAGCATAATTTGATATATGGGAGCAAGTAATAGATGTGTCTGTGTATCCCACTCTGCTTACAGAGGTGGGGGTTCAAACTAAGACATCTTTGCTCTAGGGACTTTGTGTTCTATCGTGTCGTTATATCTCCTTGGAAGAAAGGTCTAGGTGAGGGTTTCTAACTAAGACATAAATCATTAGCCATAATATTTAGGAAAAAGGTCGTTGATGTTGATTTCCCACTTACGCTAGCAACGGGTGTGGGTTTTCTAAAACAAGAACAACCGGTCGTTGGTTGTGATTTCTATTAGGAGCTGAGGGCCTAGGTAGGTGTTCTAATAAGCACGCTCATTTCCTAGTTAAATGACTTAAAAAAAAAAAAAAAAAAAAAAAAAAAAAAAAATTTTTAATTTATATAAAAATCTAGTTGCAAAGTCTTAATCTATTGTTGCTTTGTGTTCACGATTCTTTGTTGTGACTATGAGGAAATAAAGTTGATCTATGGTTGAGTTAAATCAAGCACATACACACGTAATCAATTATCCATGTAGGGAGTTTCAAATGTTCACAAGTTCTTAAAGTAAGAGGGGCTTTTACACCTAAAAACTTATATCGCAATGATCTCGTTTAATGCTTAGATTAAGACTAGTGAAAAAATCAGGGGACGATTGAAATTTATCCGTCAGGGACATCGTAGATCATTTCTATGGTGTTTCTCACTCTTTGATCCTTTGTGTGGTTAAATAAGAAAGACAAACCATTCAAAAAATCCAAAAAAAAAATTTAGAGTAGTCAATGTAAATACAAAATTAATGGTGGTAATCGGGATTTGTCGGAAGCTATTGATTCTTTCCTTGACAATCTCTTTTCTACTATTCAATGTTATTAGTCGGAGGGGGGTCAAGAGTCAGAGTATCTCGTAATGCTTACTTCATAGCATTGCTGTGAGGACACGGCGGGCAATGTGTAGTATGGGGGATTTTTGGTAAGTGTTAAATACACATAATATTTCCAAATTAAAAACGGACTTAAATGGACCAAAAAAGACAGAAACTGCCAAAGATATGTTTGTTTTGCACTTGTATTGTGCCTGGAATAAAAAATAGGATATCCAAGTAAAAGGAAGAAAACATGCCAAAACGACAAAACCGGACTCGGAATGGAAAAAGCTTGTGAAGGGACAAAGCCAAATCAAGCAAAGACCAGAAAGTCAAAATCAAAGTCAACACAAACAAATTAAAGTCCAAACAGAGCCGTAATTGAAGATACTTATTGGATGCAATGTCAACCCATCTTGATGGGCGGGGCAAAGGGCCCAATAGTTTAGTGATGAAGACTGTGAAGGACCAAATGGGACCTATATCAATGACAACAGCCCATTGTGTGGCAATTGGCAGGAGGGACTATGACAGACTATTGATAGCCCAGATTCCTAGATAAAAAAAATAACCCTTGAAAAAGCCTATTCTCAGCCATTTTGTACAAACAAAACCCACACCAAACCTTATTGGGCCTTAAAAAGCCCAATAACATAAGCTAAACCTTATTGGGCCCAAAAACACTAGTTGGGGCCCAATACAATGGCCACATACCTTATTGGGGGTGCCACCCCCCTCTAGGTGCAACACCCAGTTGGGCACAAATAACATAAACCCAAGCCCAGACCCTGGCCCAAAACAATTTTTTTATAAAATTCTCAGGGATGATAATTGTCAATTTTGAAAATGTTTTATAAAGGAAATGTGTTTTAAAGAGAGGACTGAATTTGCAAATTTACAAAATGTTTTCTCTTTTTAAAAGGCAGGACCTATTCTGCCATGTTTCTTTCTTTCTTAAAACTTTTAATAAATACACAAGGGCCCAAAAAATTTGCCACTTTCCAAAGCTCGTTGTATAACTAAAAAATAAATGAAATGAAAAGAGTGACAAGTAACTGAAACCCGAGGGGTTCTTTTGGGCACTTGTGAAAACCTTCAAAAAACTCGTGAACAATATCAGTCACCCCCCTCCCAATGCTTTCCCGCAAACTCCATATAGCTCAACCATCACGAGTAGACACCCCATTCTTTTACCCAACCTTCCCTTAATCCAGTCCCAACCTAAACCCACCTTCCACTACCTCTTAATCTTGCCATGTTGGCAATCTCACCAAGCCCGAGCAACATCAATGGCGGATTGAGCATTAAAACAAACACAAAGCTTAATCTAAGGGTCAGGATTGGTTGCTGAGCTTCAACTCACACAAGAAACACAATGAAAGAAGCTGTGAAGACTTGAGGCTTATATAAATTCAAGAAAACACAAGCCGAACCACACCTTAGTTTTTAATTAGCTTTTCTTATTTAATTTTTAATCAACTTGTAATTTAAGTTTCCAGCTTTATTTTTAAGTGTATTGTACTATTTTTAAAAGTCTAATTCAAGTTTAAAGTTGATACTAAGTTTCTTG
>BQNB010088027.1:0-27765 GCA_026074375.1 Tanacetum coccineum | reverse complement strand
AAAATTAACGTCCCGTAACAACGCGCGAAAAATTAACGCCCGCAGCAACGCGCGGGTAATCTTGCTTGTTGCTTAACAAAGCCAACAGTTAGTCATTTAACATTTTAAAAAACATTTTTATAACGTGAATAGTCCCTAAAAGATCATTTCCAACTTTCATAACATGACTTACGAAGGATAAAGTCGACACAAAATAAAATGAAACATTTGTTATATGCTGATAAATGTGTATGAGAAGAAATTTTGTTCACTTCATGTGAAAAAACATGTCACATGAATGATGCAGAGACCATACGTTAAATGCCACACCAGACCACATTTTAACACCGACCATTATGCATGATTTATTTAAGGAGTAAGCATGTTGGTTTGAATACTATAACTTTCATATACTTTTTGTCCCTTTATTATCGAAACACACCCAGAGGCGGAGGGAGGGGGTTGACTAGCGGGTGCTAGGCCCCCTCCAATAAGCCCAGTAGTAGTGTTAATTCATTGAGTTTCAGCCTATAATTTAGCTATAATATGCAATTAGCACCCACCATTAAACTTGCAACGTATAAAAGGGGAAACAACTTACGTGAATGCTTTTGGTATATCTTCATTTTCTGTACCTACTACCTATCAAAGAAACATAATTTTAATTGTTTTTTAGCTAATTTCTTTCATAGTTAATTATTTTCTATCGGCAAGTGTTTTCTTTTTCGTTTTCTTTTTTCTTGGTATCTATAATTTAATCTAAAAAAAGTAAAAATGTTCTCCTTTTTCATATTGGTAATTATAATTAATTTCTAGATGTTTTTTTCTCACATATCCAACAGTGGCTGTTATTTGTTTTTTGTATTGATTATTATATGATCGTCGACTGTTCAATGTTTTGGTTGTTCATCTTTTAGAAGTGTACGCCTTATGAAGATTTATGATTGTGCATAGCTATCACTAATAGTTTTTCTAGGTTAACAAGTTCACTTGAATTTGTAAAACCCATTAGATACTTGATGGTAAAATTTAGATGTGTCAAAATGAAACAAACTTCTTTTAAATAAGAAATTATAATGTCGAAAGTTAATTTATCACTACATTTATGTTATATTATTCTCCACGTTTAATATGCCGTCATTAGCAGTCTCCAAATTTCAAAAAATTTTGAGGACTCGGTGCGAAATTACATTATAAGACATTTCGAGAAGAAATGTAATATATATATAAAATGTCATTGTTTATAAGTTTTAATGCAAATTACTTATCTAATTGTTTAACATATTGTTAAGGGGATAAATTTTGGGGCCTCTAAAATTTTTGAAGCCCTATGCGGTCGCCCATCCCGCACACCCTCAAAGACGGCCCTATTTGTAATGGAGTTCGGCCCCCCTTAATTGTAAATCCTGGCTCCGCCCCTGAACACACCGGTGCATTTGCAAAGTTATAAACAAAAGTACGCAAATTGAAATCGAAGGATGATGTATTTGATCCATTATTACCCATGAATTTCTTATAAATGGGTCAAATTAAGTTGTATTTAATGGGTTTATTAAAAATCAGAAAAGGGGAGGGGAGAAGGCGGTTGAAAACCACTATCCATATACTTGCCTAAATCTCAACATGAAAGAGACGAATCGTTTATAAATGAGCTTGAATTTTCTAACATTCGTAATGTAATTAACAAGTTTTTGAAACCCGCACTTCGCTGCGGCGAGTCTTAGCCTGTGTCTTTCAGGAAAAGCATCTTAGAAGTTTGCGTATGGAAAAGCTTGATGGATGTAATCTTCGAAGCTTAATGAATGTAATCTCCTAAGTTCAAAAGAAATGCAATATCTAATACCTGCACGTACACTTGGTTCATTGGGGGCCTTAGAATTTTGATATTTGAAACAACCATATATTCATGTATACAACTCAAACTGTCAACATTCTTGCATGAAGTGTAAAACTTTGAAATGAAACGAATTACCAGTAATGTAACTAACCATGTTACTAATAAGAAAATCGAGAATAACGTATGATACCAATTACATCTTCATATTGATTCATAATGGGCCAATAATGCCTATCAACTTCTCATCGGTTATTCTATCGATTTGTTCTTTAATGTCTTGGCTAAGATAGTTTTGCCAATCTCCGACAACAAACTGACCAAATTTTTTGACACCATTATATTCTTGTTCACCTCCCAACTACTCAAAAAACTCAAAGCTACATAGTTTCACAATCTCAGCCACTACCCGCCTCTCCTCTACCTCTACCATGAAAAGTTTTCCCACGAACACCGCCAACTTTCTCAACTCCACTTCTGGTTGCAACTTCATTTCCTCATACTTTAAAAACAAAATCTTGTCTGTAGATTCTAAGCTTGCTATCTAGTACCATAAAACATGTTCCCAGATAGGCCCATATTGAGAAACACCTTAAATAAAAAGCTTGAAGGCTTCTTTCAAGGAAAGGGGAGTTGGATCTTTGATGTTGCAGGGTGTATGGAATGATAAATGAATTGATTTTTAATCCTTGATGAATTTGTTGATGAAACAAAAAAAGAATGAACAAATCAGGTTTCGAGATGTATTTTGAAGTTTATTAGTTTATGTTTTTTATTTCGTAAGTTTATGTTGTTAATTATAATATGTAATGTTTTTTTGAATTGATTTGAAATCGGTTGTCGCCTTTACCATAACACTCCAAATTTTCATCATCAAATTGTACCATGTTCATTCACTCTCAAATAGATTTGCATATCTATATAAGTCCAGGTTCACATTTGTTGTTTTCGTTTGGAGTTGACCACATTAATCAAAAGATGGAATCAAACACAATATCATATGGTAATGAAGCGCAAATGATAAAGTATTATTAATACAAAGATTGGCAGCTAAGTAATAGATAAAATACATAACATGTGTTTGACGAAGTGTACTAATAATATTGTTCAATTCTTGAAACTTCATGAACAATCGCGTAAAGTATTTGTAATGATATATCCTCTTAACTTCTAAAAGTTTTGGTTTTATGTGCCTAAAAAGCGTTATAATCACAAAACTATAAGTTGCATTTTGTCCATTACCTAATAATATTAGAGCCGACAAAAAGTGATCATGTTATAAAGACCTATTACTAAACTCTATAGTTTTTTACATTGACAAAAAGGTCCAAAACTCATGTGAATTTTTGTGATTACATATTTTTAACATATTATTCAACTCTCTAAATTATGTAAGATAACAAAAATAATTGAGAAATGATAAAAAAAAAAATGAGAAAGCAAATTGATTATTGCAAAAGAGTACCACTAAGATAATTTGGTCTATCATAATGGAAGTGCAAATGCAACAACACAATCCTTATTGCGTTCTCGAGTTTAGGATGGTAGAAAAAGAAAAGAATGGGAGGGGCATAGAAAGAAAAGAAAGGATGTGATACAATCTTGTTTGCGTTCTCGAGTCGGACAAAACGAAAAGGAAATGCAAGGAAAGTGTGTATGATTCATGTTCTTAAGTTGGAAGGAAAGTGAAGGAAAGTAATGTAAATATGACAATTTACCACAATGCCCCTCTTGTATATTAGCCTTTGTAGTTGGTGGGGGGTAATATAGTATTTCTAACCAAAATATAACATGTATCCTTTCCTTTCCTAGGCAATCCTCCCAAAAATGGGAGGATAACGTTGGTCCAAAATATCCCTCCTATTTCCTATGTAAATCCTTTCCTTTCCTTTTTATAAAAACTTGAGAACACAAAATTATGTATGTTTCCTAGCATTTCCTTTCTTTTCTCCTCAAAAACAAACTCGAGAACGCAGCGTAAAAGACGAAGGGGTTGTTTGATTGGTGCTTAATGGGAGGATTAAGTACTGAATGCTGAATCGTGCAACATTAAGTGTGTTTGATGAAATCAAAAAGTCACCTCTGAATAATGAACACAGTGCTGGCCGATTCCCCTATCAATCCATGCAAAATCATTCAGCGCCAAATATTTTATTGTCATGTCATTTTTTACACCTCTATTATAAAATTTCTATTTAATACCTATAAATAGGCTATAGAATGTGATATTGATATTATATAGTACTATTATTGAGTAGAATATTAAATCAATATGTCTCGAGCATATCTTCGATATTTATATGCACTTGCATGTACCAATTGATGAATTAAAAAAACGAAAACATGTCAGTATTGAAACTAATTTTTTTGTGATGCATTAATGTAAGCAAAAGACCTCATGCGTAATGACTGGCCATACTATGATGATTCATTTTGTTTACTACTTTGAAATTTCAACTCAAATAGAATGTTTTGGTTTATTAGAGAAAAAATGTTGCATAAAAATTATTTAAACGCTAAAAGTGATGTTTTTAATTTAATCATGAAAATTGATATATTAATTTTTCTCATTAAGATTATCCATTCAGAGCCGTTATCAAACAACGAAAACTGATCCATACAGACTCTTTTAATCATTCAGAATTATTAATCATTCAGTGCTAAATCATTATGTTTTATCAAACAGCCCCGAAGACTAATAAGTCCGACAACTACAAAAAGATGCCAATAAAAAGCCATAAGAAAACAAGAAGATCTGATATGTAATTCTAATCAACCTCATATGATCATTAAGTGTTAGATGTGTTGGAAATTTAGTTTAATTGTTGGGTTCAGTTCATACCGGGTAATAGGACTGGAGGTATGGAGTGTACACCTATAGGACACTGAACACCCAGACTCAAATAGTGGTTAAAAGATAATTCATGTCGCTGATGATGTTTAGTGAGTTACTCTTCAGCGAGGCTTAGTGCAACTCCGGACTGAATTATATATGAGTTTGATGGCTTCAATTTGGCACTCCTTGAGGAGTAAGGGCTTGCAGAATCAGGGGAGTAATCCAACAGAGGAAGGTCCTCGAGGGTTTAAACTCATACGTGGGTTTTTTCTTCAGTTTGTCCTTCAAAGGGTCATGCTCCTAAGTGGGTAGCTATTGGTTTAGGGCACTGAGGTATGATTAACCTAGCCGGGGGGTGAGGGGGGGGGGGGGCGCGGGGGGGGTGGGGGGGGGAGGGGGGGGGGCTGGTATGAATTCAATGACTTGTAACAACTTTGACCGTTTCAAGTGGCAGGATTAACTGCATTTAATGACTAGTATTTGAATAGTCATGTAACCACTATTCCTTAATTAAAGGAGGATAATTATGAAACCGCGTATTTACGCTTTGGAGGGCAACAAAATTTGTACAGTGGCTGATAAGTTGCAGAGTTTGGTTGCTCTTTCCTTTCGGCGCACTGTTAGAGGAGGGGTCGAAGTTCACCAGTTAGACCTCCTTCAAAAGTTAATTGAGACGACGATCTTGACAAATTTGGAGGACAGATGGGTTTAGGACTTGAATGGGGAAGGAGTCTTTCGTGTCAAAGATGCTCGCATGCTTCTCGATGAGAGTTTTCTCCCAAAAGATTCTACTGCCACAAGATGGGTTAAATCCATCCCGATAAAAATTAACGTGTTTGCTTGGAAGGTCTATCTCGATCGACTACCCACTCGATTGAATCTAATGAAGCGAGGCGTCCTAGTTCCTTCTTTATTATGTCCGGTTTGTAATGCAGATCATGAAGATACATCGCATTTGTTATTTAGTTGTAGTTTGGCCAATGAAGCTGTTCGTCTAGTATGTCGATGGTAAAACTTGACGTGGTCGCCTCTTGGTTCGTATTCGGATTGGCTTTCTTGGAACAAATCAAGAAAAGGGACTAGTGGGACAATGATGACTATGTCTGCAGAGGTTTAATCCTCAATGGCATGTCTAATCCTTTATTTGATATTAACCAGAATGTTGAATCTTTCAAAGAACTATGGGATTCCTTGGAGGCTAAATATATGGCTGAGGATGCATCAAGTAAGAAGTTCCTTGTTAGTAATTTCACAAATTATAAAATGACTGATTTAAGACCAGTCTTGGAATAATACAATGAAATTCTTGGTATACTTTGAAGGGTTACACAACATAATATGAACATGGATGAATATATTCAGGTCTCATGTATCATTGATAAACTACCTCTTTCTTAGAAAGATTTTAAGCACACCTTGAAACATTTAAAGGATGAGTTAACTCTTGTTAAGTTGGGCAGTCATCTGCGCAATGAGGAGTCCCTCAGGGTGCAGGATAATGACAAGCCAAAACGCAATAATATTGCTGGTCCTTTAGTTGTCAATATGGTGAAGCATAACAACTCCTCCAGGTACAATGACAACAAGGGTAAACGTAAACATCATGATTACACAAGGGCTGATCCTAACAAGAAGGCTAAACTTACTTGTTGGAAATGTGGCAAAATTAGTCACATTAAAAGGGATTACAAAGGTGTTAATGTTGGCAACAAAGCCAATGGTTCAGGCATAAAGGGTTCAGTGGATGGTTCATCTAACTCATTGAAAGGTCATAATATGTTTAATAAATCTCTCTAGGTTTATTATGTTACATATATATCTGAAGCTTACTTTGTGCACGATGATGATGTTGCGTGGTGGGTTAATTCAGGAGCAACAGTTTATGTGTGCATAGATAGATGCTGGTTCAAGACCTATGAGTCGCTGAATGATAGATCTATTCTTCACATGGGAAATGAGTCAACAACTCTGGTGCATAGACGTGGTTGTGTAGATCTTAGGTTTAGTTCTAGGAAGATTGTTTTGTTGAATTTGGTTTCTAGTAGTATTTTGAATAATTGTGGTTATAAATAAGTGATTGAATCTAATAAATTTGTTTTATCCACACATGGTGTGTTTATTATTTTTGGTTATATAAGTAATCATATGTTCAGGCTTCATATTGTCAATGATAATATTGGTTCAGCCTTCATGTCAACCTCTAAACTAAATGATTTAATCTTATGGCATGCTAGACTAGGCCATGTCCACTTTAAGAGGATGCAAGATATGTCTAAAGATGGGTTAATCCCAGCTTTTGACATAGACACTAAAAAGTGTAAGACTTGCATGCTGATCAAAATAACTAAGAAACCATTTCAAAATGTAAAATGTGAAATGTGAAACTGAAGTTTTGGAGCTAATCCACAGTGATTTATGTGATTTGCATGCTACTCCCTCATTAGGGAATAAAAAGTACTTTGTGACATTTATTGATGATGCTTCAAGGTTTTGTTATGTTTATTTATTAGATACTAAGGATGAAGCATTAGATAAATTTAAAGTATTCAAAACTGAAGTTGAATTACAACAAGGGTCCCTAATGAGACGATTCAGGACTGATAAGGGAGGTGAGTACATGGATACTCTGTATTTTTAGTTTGTTGGTATTATCCATGAAATGACTACCCCCTATACTCCACAACAAAATGGTATATCTAAAATGAAAAATAGAGTACTGAAAGAAATGGTTAATTCCATGTTGTCCTATTCAGGACTGAGTCAAGGGTTCTGGGGTGAAGCTATGTTGACAGCTTGATATTTATTAAATAGGTTTCCCAATAAAAGGAACAGGATAACCCCTTATGAACTCTGGACTAAAAGGAAACCAAACCTGAACTACCTCAGGGTTTGGGGTTGTAGGGCAGTTGTAAGACTCCCTAATCCAAAGCTTAAAAATTTAGGTAAAATAGGCATTGAATGCATCTTTGTTTGATATGCTGAGCATTCCAAGACTTTTAGGTTCTATGTAATTGAACCTAATGAATCAGTATCAATTAACTCTATAATTGAATCAAGGGATGCTATCTTTGATAAGAATAGATTATCTTCAGTCCCTAGACCAAGTCTTAGGATTCCTAATAGTACTGAAGACATTGGTGGTTCAATGGTCCCTGAAGAGGTCACTGAAGAGGTTGTTCAATAACCTGAACCCGAGCTTAGAAAAAGCAAAAGGAATAGGACTCCAAAGAACTTTAGACCTGAATTTTAATTATACTTAATTGAAGGAACAAGGGATGAGGTCTCTGACCAACAATCCTATTGCTTTAATGTTGAGGATGGCCCCAAGACATTTGATGAAGCAATGAAGTCTCAGGATGTTGCTTTCTAGAAAGAAGCAATTAATGATGAGATGGACTCAATTATGGGCAACAAAACTTGGGTGTTGGCTGATCTACCTCCAGTTTGCAAACCTTTTGGTTGCAAATGGATCTTCAAAAAGAAAACTGAAGGTAGATGGAACTATTGAAAAGTTCAAGGCAAGGCTGGTCATTCAGTGTTTTAAACAAAAATCAGGGATAGACTACTTTGATACTTATGCTTTAGTGGGTCTTATCAGTATCATAAGACTGCTGATTGCTATGTGATGTGCGGTCGTCATAGGACTTCTATACGAGAAGTTTTACAACTCCCTAGGCAGTGCACCTAATCGTTGTAGTGTAGTATAGGCAAGACTCGAGGTTGTTTATCGTTTACTCGAGGAATAGGTTGGGAAGGCTTGATCACGGTCTAACATAATTCTAAGGGTTGAGAGAAGATTATTTTTGTATTTTTATATTTTATGGAAAGCAAGTAAATCATATAATTGGAGAGAGGTTTGGTTTTAGCTATTTAAACTAAATATTAACTACGCTACTGGTGATAACAATAAGATAAAATAAGATAAAAGACTGTGTTTATTTAATCATGTATTACTCCCTAAATTGCTTCTCCTAGTGTTATTGCCTTGTCACACTTGTGATGATCTGTGTAACTATTTCCTAAAGCATGAACAAATTACATAAACCCGTCGTCTACTTAGTATGCCGCTAGAGCAACGTACATGCAAGGTAGTATGAAAAATGTACCTTATGCTTCGGCTGTAGGATCCATTATGTATGCGGTTAGATGCACTAGACCTAATGTTGCGTTTGCGCAAAATTTAACAAGCCGGTTTCAACAGAATCCAGGTGAACCTCACTGGACTGCTATGAAAAACATTCTTAAGTATTTAAGAAACACTAAAGATATGTTCTTGGTTTATGGTGGGAATCCTAGCACAGAACTTAGAGTTGAATGTTATTGCGATGCTGGATTCGAGACTGATAGAGATGACACTAAGTCTCAGACAGGATATGTTTTCGTTTTGAATGGAGGCGCAGTGGATTGGAAGAGCTCCAAGCAAAGTACCACTGCAATGTCTGCTACAGAATCTGAATACATAGCTGCTTCAGAAGCTGCCATGGAAGCTGTTTGGATCAGGAAGTTTATCTCAGGGCTTGGTATAGTACCAACGATAAATGAACCTTTGAATATGTACTGCGACAATTCAGCTGCAGTTCATTATGCTAATGAACCGGGAGTTCAGAAAGGCGCCAGACACTATCAAAGACGATATCATTATGTTCGCGAGTGTGTTGAACTGGGCGAAATAAGGATACTTAAAGTTCACACAGATAACAATCTAGCTGATCCTTTTACAAAGGCTTTATCAAATAGGAAGCTTACTCAACATGCCAGGGGCATGGGGCTTCGTCCTGCTAGTAGTTTCATGTAGATCTGTGTTTTAGTATTTGGATAAGGGATGTAAAACAATTTTATTTTATGATAATGATACGTTGGTATTTTGTTTTTTTATATTTAAATTATGTCCTATATTTGAATGTTTAAATCCATGAATATTAAATTGTATTATCTAAATTAATCCGTTGTCGATTAAAATATGGGAAATATTGTTATAACTAGGACCATCTGTGTGATTGGTGGATATTGATGATATTAAGGTATGAGTACTACCAACTCTCATGATATTTTCATTAAGATGACATATTGGATTTCCCCGCCACAAGAAATCACTTTATGGATCGACTTCATTAAGTGAATTTTGTACGTGATTTTCATTTACATAATCCTTAGACTGTGAGACGCAAGTTGGTTTAGCATTATTGTGGATATTCCTTCTTGATATAGTTTAAGTTGTCTGAAAAAGGTAACTAATAGGGCTATGTCAGAATGGTTTAGGTACATGATGACTTAGACACTTGTAGTCATAATAGAATTTGTTCCTTCAAAATTGTTGAAGAAGGCTATACTTGGGCCACCTCATTGAATTAATCAGTTGCGTGTATTGCCGTACATGAAAACTCAAGATGGATATGTCTCATTGATTTTCAGTAATCTTGATTACTTCATATGTGAGACAACAGATCGTTACTATATGGTATCATGACATTGATTCCATATCTAATTTAACAAACGGTTCAGAAACAAAGGATTGTAAATTCACTAATCATTTGTTCATGCCTGTGTGAAACCACACTCAGTGTTTTTGGGAAGCATTGGCGTGTTGGCTAGACGCTTCCCAATGTTATTATATTATCATACATGTCCACGTGGGAGCTATCGTTGGATTTAGAACATATATGATTTAAATATATGTGCGAAAATATTCTCGAGCTAGGGCGCACCGTTTATATGTTAAATGACGAGTATATATATAAATGGTAATATATTAAAATGGTATAAACAATCGATCGTTAAAAGTGAAAACGAGTATTAAAATAATTGTTAAACGTTTTAATGGCTGAACGTTGACGGGACTAATTATTAACAACCAAGACAAAAAGGTTCAGCTTGCTTTTAATTTATCCCTAGTGGCCTAGAACAAGAAGCCAATATGGATTGTGATACTAGTATATAAATATGGGTTTTAATCTATCATTAATGAGTGTGACACTCTTGTGAGATATGAAAGAGCCCTAACACTTTTCCTTGTGCTTTTTCCTTTTGTCAACCGGGTGTAAAACAACCTTTCGGGGTCTTTGGTTTTGTCTTCCGATCGTCCCAAACAAAAAAGGATGTATTAGGTTTTCGTGTTGGTTAATTCGAATCATGCTACCGTTGGTGATTGTTTTGTTCGTAAGTTGATACATTCAAGAGGACAAAATAACATTGTTTGTGTTGTAAGACACTTACTAGTACTAGCATAACCTCGTCGTTTTCTAAGAACGTTTTAGTGTCTGTGGAGATTGCTCTAGGAGGATCGTCATTACTTTGATACTTGTGGTGTTGTTTCGCGTGTGGTATTATACACACGGTATTATAGAAGACGTTTTACGGTTACCTTTTACGGGTGTATGTTTCGTGTTCTAACAGGTACTTCTCTTTATTCTTGTTAATTATTGTTCTTCACATGTTATCTTATTCGATGCTGTACTCGTGATAATTAATATGGTTAATAAGATTGTTAAAACCCCAACAGTGGCATCACGAGCCATTCATGGTAGAATCTTTAATGTACAAGTAATGAAAATTGGACAAATTAGAGGTTTAGTGATTAATTTTAATGCCCCGAGTGGCGTTATCTGTTATAAAAGATTGATCTTGACGGTTATAGAAATTAATTAGACGAGATTCTAGGTTGTATGCAATTTTTTATATATATAACTTTGATGTGTTAATTGTTAACAGTTTTATCTGTTTGTTAATGGTTAATAGAGAATCATGATAAAATCATGCTAAAATTTCCCATGGTAGTGTGGATATTAGATATTGTTAATCTGTGTTTAATTTGATTAAGACGGGATTTGGTGTTTAAAAGAAATTCTGATCAAGAGTACGTGCATTATGTTTATTAAATATTTTTGCGTAAATCTGGTAGATCCATGGGGGTGGGATTCAAGAATTCGGGAAAGACCCTTTATTATGAGTTAATGAGGGCTAAAAATAGTGTTAAAAGATTTATGTGCTTTGTGTATTATTATTTTTATAAGGCTTACGCGCAAATCGATGTTTTATCGATGGATGTGGTCCAGAAGTTTATAGAACGAATGAGTATTATATTAATAAATACATGATTTAAACTTATTGGATAAATTAGGATATTTGTAATGGTTTGCTGCCTTAATTGTTTAAGTGAGTATTAAATAAATGTTATTTAGGTTTAGTTGATTTTGTTTATATGTTTTATTTTAAAGTTCTTGACTTGTGTGAGAAAAATAAAAGGGTTTTTCAGAAAACAAATGGTTAGCCATTGACTGAATGATTATCGAAATAAGATTTAGTTATGGACTATATATGCAAACAGTCTAAAGTGGATTCTGTGCTTACACAGATATAAAATCTTTCCATGTTAGACTAGCAATTTATGTTATAATGTGTTGTCCAAAAATTAAAAGGTTTTATGAATAAAAATAGACGCTATATGACCGCTAAGGAAAACGGCTCATCTACTAGAACAAACTTATAAGAGAAGTGCGAAAGGCGGAGTGGTCAACATTCCCTAATGATTCATTGTTTTTAATACGCTTTGCGCTCACAATGATTCTTTGTTCGCTTGTCTTTGTGTACCGTTCACGATAGGAGTTACTGTGACTCGATGGATGTCCATACAGTGTGTATTTTTTGAAATAAGATATTTACTCTTTGATTGGTATAACTACTCAGTTGGATTATCGTCAATTTAAATGGTTCATTATTTATGTATAAGATACGATGATAATAGTGTGATACGTTAATAATAACGTAATGCTGAGTAAGTATTAGTTTTATTTAAATCAATGATACGAAGATTGTATGCATGCTTCTTCGTACTATTTCGACACGTCCAAATAAAATACCTTTTCCAACTTGGTTATTGTCATCTCCAATTTGTATAAAAACACTTGTTTGTATTGCTCTTTACTATGCATGAGACCGTGTGTAGATAGATGCGATATAACAAGGGTAATTTATAAGCTGTTTAGTGTGACGGTGAGTGTTACATAATTACTGTTTTGAAATTGGACGACTTAGCTGCTTGTCTGTTGTGGGATAGACATGTTAACACGCGGGCATTAGATGGACGAAACATGCATTACTAGACATTATTGTAATAAAGGAAGTCCCATTAATGGTTTAGAAATTTGCAAAAAGTATGGAGATTTATCAGAATCGTTGATTACCTTGTGAATACACATCACTAGGCAGTTAGCAATTGATGTGGTGGGGTATATGTCAAGTTGGGTCCTAACCTTAGGAAATTAATTGTTTAATTAAATAAACGTGGGTAATTAATTTTCTTCAAGGAGTATTATCGAAAATACTAAATTCTTGAACTTTTTATGTTTTTGTAGATGACACTACCTGTTCAAAACATAAACCATTCGGCTTTCAGGTCGATGTTTGAAAAAGAAAAACTTTCTGGTAATAATTTCAATGAATGGTTTGCTCGAATTAAGTTAGTCTTGAGAGTCGAGATGAAAATGCATGTCATTGAACAGCCTTTACCTCCTGCTCCTGAGCCTGTTGCTGAACCAAATGTTGTAGATCATTTCACAATCAATGAGTAGCTAACCACTGAATGCCCAACACCATTTCACAACCCCCCAATGGTAAACATCACATCACTTGTGAACATTTCATTTTGCAGACTCCATTGAAAATCATGGCATATAGAAGTGCTCATCATTTCCTGCCCATTAGCCACTAAAACTTGCATAGGTGTAGTCTTAGTCAGTCTACACCCCTAAATTCTTAGCTATATGAATGTCTAAAAAGTTGTGTGTGCTTCCACAATCAATGAGTATGTGTACCACTTGCTTACCAATTTTTCCCCTAATCCTTATAGTTTGATAGGAATTAAGGCCAGAAAGAGCATTAAGAGTAATTTGGGGGCTATCAGTCACTTCAACCATATCTCCCACACAGTCCTCAAAGGTTTCATCATCACCATCTATGTGATTATCAAAGTCACCCTCACAAATGACTTCTATAGAATGTAATTGACCACTACACTTGTGACCTGGTACATACTTTTGGTCACAATAAAAGCACTGGCCCTTAGTCCTTTTGTCCTCCGACTCTCTTTGAGTGAGTCTATAAGGCGTATGTACCCCATTTTTGGTCACATATCTACTACTTTGGCCAACTGAATTAGACTTGGCTGGTGTAGTCATAGCCTTACTAGCATAAGTAGTAGTGGATTGTTTAGGAGTAGGGAGCAAAGGAGTGTTATACCTTGGCTTAAGGATAGTATTGGTAGCCTCTTGCATTCTAGCCAACCCATAAGTTTCACTGAGAGTAGTAGTTTAAAACATCCTCATTGGAGTTCCAACTTCAGGCTTAAGTCCTCCCATAAACATACTTACAGCTACTGGCTCAGGTAGGTCCACTCTATTCAACAAAGCCTCAAAAGCCTCTTGATAGGTTTGAACTGATCCAGTCTGTTTGAGATTTTTGAGCTCCACAATAGGATCATCATAGAGAACTCCAAACCTCTTGACCACTTCTACCTCAAAGTGCTCCCATGGTGTGTTATCAGTGTACTTCTTCACATACTGTTGGTACCAAACCAAGGCTGCATCAACCATATGCATAGAAGCCAATTGCACCTTTCTCCCATCAGTTACTCCATCAACCTTGAAGAACTGTTTACACCTGTAAACCCAATCCTTCACATTACTACCACTAAACTTTGGGAACTCAATCTTAATGAGCTTCCCGTAAGGAGTGTTTGGTTCAGGATGTGTTCTTGGTTGACCAGTCAATTCACCAGTCCTTGGTTGACTGGTTCCTTCTCCCCTTTTCAGATTAGCAATCTCAGTTGTATGAGTTCTTACTTCAGCTTGAATATTAGCCAAAGTTTCTTGGATTGCAACTAAAGCAGCTTAAATTGGATCTGTGGGAGTAGGTGTATTAGTGATCAAGTTGTTGTTCCTGGTGTTCACCATGGTTGTTAGGAGGTTGTTAGAGAGTTTGTTAGAAAGTTTGTTGAGACAGTTAGACTGTTGTAACAACTTCCTAGTGTGTCTATTTTGATGATGCTGATAGTAGTTACTCCCCACACAACAATTGAGTATCTGACTTATCAACTAATCCGTTGTTGGCCAACTTAGGTCAACCCAAACTGATCACCATTCGAAAGCATAGGATTTAAGCCTACGGCGCTGCTGTACCAGTGATCGCGAAGGATACCTAACACTTGGTCGTGTTTCGAACGGATAGCACACACAGTTTAGTGTTGAGTGTCAATGTAACACACATACTAAAGGTTTAGGTTATGAGTGTAACAACCTAAGCGTTTCTTGTTATGTAACAACCTCGCCAGAAAACTAACTGATCGCCGGAAAACTAACTGATCACCGGAAAGACACCGTCTGAGTTATCAGGAAGGAATTGATGCGTAGCAAACTGGATAACGTCCTTTCGTTAAACAATTTACAGATCAATGGCAATGAAAACACTTAGAACTCGTATACAAAGAAACATAGCTCAAAATGATTCATTAATGGTGAAATTCAACCAAACGGTTACAACAGAATTAAGAGAGAGAAAATGTGTTTTCACACAGTTATAATTTCAAGATTAGTGCAAGAAATGAGCTACCAGGGGTATTTATAAGCCTAGAAGGGAAATTGGGAAGTTAGAGTCTTTGGCGGGGATTACTTTGTTTGACTTTGCCAAGTCAAACATCACAACTAGGCTAGCAGTATTAACTAAACCTACTAACAGCATTAACTAAGCCCAGCAGTACTAACTAAGCTCAACAGTGTTAACTAGCAATACTAACTAAGCTTAGCAGTATTAACTAAGCCTAGCAGTATTAACTTCTAGTTGGGCTTGTATCACATGGCTTGGATCATAAGCCAACTACAAGATAAACATTGACTTTACACTTTCCTAACACAAGTTATTGACTTTCCTAATACGACTAAACACATATCCTAAACATAAATAACTATGATAGTTATCTAAACCGTGGGCGTATCAGTGTTTATCAGCATTGAGCAAATCTTTTTCTTACGTCAGGTTGTCTTTCTAAATCTGCATTATAATTGGTGTAGGCATCATTGTGTAGGAACTTGATAGCATTGTTTACAATAGAGTAACTAATGTTAAAGTGTAAAAATGGTACAAACCAACAACAGATTTTTAAATCACCCAACCAACCTCCCCACGGTGATCTTTTCTTTTATTGATGAAGATTACAAATACGACAAGTCCCTAACACAGGTTCTTGCCAAACGATTACAAAGAAAAACTCAGATAGTCCCCTTAACGGATTCTATCTATTCTATACAAGAACTCACACAAACTACAATATAAACCTGATACAAACTAAACCAAGATCAAGATGATCCAAACACTACGTAGATGAAACTAGACGAAACCCTAAAACTTTTTCTTGTAAAGACTTGAAAGAATTGAGAAGACCAAGCCGACTTGATCCAGACTCTTCTCAATATATAGCCACCAATAACCAATATTACAATAAGAACCCTGCACTATAAAACAACACAACACTGGAACAAACTATTTAGCTTGTTAGAAATATTACAAACCAGACCTCCAAGTTTCATAAGTTTGCCAAAGAGAGTATAATTTTAACACCCTCCCTCAAACTTATGAAACAAACATGTTCACCAAACCAATCTTTTTTGACAACACAGTATGCTGTGCTGTACCAAGAGCCTTGGTTAAAATATCAGCAACTTGACTTTTTGAATCAACCTTTTCTGTTTTAATTAACCCAGATGCAACCTTCTCCCTAACAAGGTGTACATCAATATCAAAATGCTTAGTTTTCTCATGCGTCGCTGGATTTGCAGCAATCTGGATAGCAGACTTGTTGTCACAAAATAATGTAACATGAGCAAGTCCATCCAGATCCAGATCCTGCAAAAGCTTCAAAATCCATATTATTTCACAAGTAGCAGAGGCCATTGCCCTGTACTCAGCTTCAGCTGAGGATTTGGACAATGTAGCCTGCTTCATACTTTTCCAAGACACAAGATTACCATTCACAAAAACACAATAACCAGATATTGACCTCCTTGTCATAGGACATTTTCCCCAATCAGAATCAGAGAAAGCAAACACTTTCACACCACCACAATTCTTAGAAAAACTAACACCACTTCCGGTGCAAGTTTTAAATATCTAAGAACCCTTAAACCAATATCAAAATGAGACTGTAAGTGAGCATGCATATGTTGGCTCAAACTTTGAACAACATAAGAAATATCAGGCCTAGTCATAGTAAGATATATTAATTTCCCAATCAACTTCTGGTAACTAGTGATATTTCTCAAATAATTATCATCATCAGACTCCTTATGAGATAAAACATAATTTTTAGGAAGAGGAGTCATAACAGGCCTACAAGCAAGTAACCTATACTCATGTAATATTTCCAAACAACACTTCCTCTGGTTCAAACATTACCCAGACTTGGTTCTTAACACTTCAATACCCAGAAAATACTTTAACTCTACCAAATCTTTTATTTTAAACTTATTACTTAAAAACTCTTTAAAACTGTTCATTTCCACTTCAGAGTTCCCAGTTAACACCAAATCATCAACATACACCAGCAAATATAAACATGTTTCCCCCTCCTTTTTAATATATAAGGAATGATCATTTTTGGATTTTACAAAACCTGCTTCAAACAAGACCTCAACCAATTTATGATTTCCATTGTCTGGGAGCATGTTTCAAGCCATACAAAGATCTTTTCAACTTACAAACCTTATTTTCATTTTCTTTAAAAAAACCAGGAGGTGGTAACATATATACTTCCTCATTTAAAGTACCATATAGAAAGGCATTGTTAACATCCATTTGAAACAACTTCTAGTCTTGTTGAACTGCAAGATTTATCAAGCATCTTACAGTTCCCATTTTTACAACAGGGCTAAAAGTTTCATCATAATCAATACCCTCTTTTTGATTAAAACCCTTAGCAACAACCCTTGCTTTATATCTTTAAAATCCCATATACATCTATTTGATTTATAAACCCATTTACTTCCTATTGGTTTTCTACCAACAGGAAGATCAACTAATTCCCAAGTTGCATTTTCATATAAAGCACTCATCTCATCATTCATAGCATTAATCCAGTTAATATCCTTTGAAGCTTTTTCAAAGGAAGAAGGTTCAGAGGATTTATTCATTTTAGACACAAAACAATAATTCTCAACACTTAGCACATGATGATTAACATATCTATTTAACCCATACTTAACTCCTTTATCTAACACATAATCATTCAATTTTTCAGGCAATCTTGAAGATCTCTTAGACCCCCCTTCGAAGAATACTAACCTCACCTCCCTTGTTTTTGGAAACTTTCGGGGGTCAATTGTGTAAATTGTAAAACAGGAACCTCTCATGAAGGACAATATTTGCCCTCAAGACAGAGGTGTTCATCTTCTACAGGAGTTGCAGTTTGGTTTCACCATCCATTATCCAGTTTGAAGAGGGTGGACAATTGGTTGGGTCTGGATAACTCACCTGAGAACCCTCAACTCCCCCTCCAAATAAGAAATTCGGGCGGGGCTTACTACCATCACTATCCAGAGAGGTAACCCTTCCCGGATTGTCTTTTCATTGGGAAACTTAAAGTTTTTAGTGGTTGTTTTTCAAATGGAAACTCCCACTAAGCTAAATAAAAAAAATTTAGACCCTTTGATATCAGCCAGACCACCCCTCCCTTTCCAAGTGTTCCGTATAACCCATTTTGTATTGTACTACCCATTCTATAAGAAAAAAACAGTTTCATAAAACTTGACATCCCTGGAATACAAAACATTTCTACTTTCAAGACTAAACAACTTGTAAGCTTTTTTCCCACCAGCATATCCAATCAAAACACATTTTTCAGACCTACTAGAAAATTTATCAGACCCTTTTACAATACTAGCATAACACAAACACCTAAAACTTCTTAAGTGAGAAAGGTTAGGTTCCCTACCATAGACAAGATAAAAAGGAGATTTTCCGTTCAAAACAGAGGAAGGTAGCCTGTTAATCAAATAAACAACAGTCAAAACACTTTCAGGCCAAAAACTTAGAGGAATCCCTCCCTGAAACATAAGACTTCTGGCTACATTAAGCAGATGTCTATGTTTCCTCTCAGCTATTCCATTATGTTGTGGAGTATATGCAACAGTAGTTTGATGTAGAACACCCATTGTGTCTAAAAAAGTACTCATTTTATTATTTAAAAATTCAGTTCCATTATCTGATCTAATAGTCTTAATTTTCTTATCAAACTGAGTTAAGACAAGGTTATAAAAACTAACAAACATAGAAAACACTTCATCTTTAGACTTAAGCATATACACCCAAACAGACCTAGAATAGTCATCAACAATAGTCAAAAAATACCTAAAACCCTCCCTGCTAACCACTCTGTAAGGACCCCATACATCAAGATGTATTAACTGCCCAAAAAAAGTAGATTTGTTTTTACTTAACGGAAAAGGTTCTCTGATTTGCTTAGCTTTATGACAGACTTCACAAGGACTTTCATGATTTAAATTCAAAGATCTTTTTAATAATAGCAGAACCTGGTTAGCAGGGTGTCCTAGCCTATTATGCCACACATCTTTAGAAACATGACAAACAAAAAACATCAAATTTGATTTACAAAGCACACTCATTGAATCACCATCAAACACATATAGCCCACCAAACTCACTACCAGTCCCCAGAACTCTCCCCTTTTTCAAATCCTGAATAAGACATTTATACTCATCAAACATTACAACCAATTTGCTGTCCTTAATCAGTTTATGCACAGATAACAAACTAACACAATACTCAGGCACAACAAGAACATCAAATAAAACAACATCATTATTCAGTCTCAAACTACCCACATGAGTAATTTGGGCAAGAGTCCCATTAGGATGACCCACAGTAAGTTTAAGCTCAGTAACATCAACAATATTAAACATGTTCTTAGTACTATTAGTTATATGTTGATTAGCCCCTGAGTCAATTATCCAACCCAGATGATAATTAACTCCATTCATATTAACCTTAGCACAAAAGAACTTATAGAAATGCTGATTGAAGAAAACATTACAATTAAAGAAAGAACAACTCTTAATACCTGCCATATTGGCTTGAGCAGTGGAGCAGGACTTCTCATTCAACAAACTCATAAGTTTCATAACCTGTTCATTAGTAAGAGACACAGTACTACTACCAGGTGTTTTGGACTCATTGGTACCCCCACTTCCCTTTCTTACATCAACATTGTTACTTTTAGAATTATTAAAACTATTTGCAGGTTTCAAGTTAGGATTTCTTTTAAAACCAGGAGGATAACCAATAAGCTCAAAACATCTGTCAATAGTATGACCTTTTAAACCACAGTTCTTACACAACAAACTATCATAGTTTCCTCTGTTTGCATTATTCCCATTATTAGACCAGTTTCTATTTCTATTATTATTGTTATCAGTCTGTCTAGCAACAAAGGCAGAAACCTGGGGTTTCTCAGCCTTAACAGAGCTAGGAGGAATCCCTCTGTGGGATTCTTCCCTAGATATTATCAGAAAAGCATCCTTGGCTTCAGGAAGGATTTCCCTAGTCATGATGCTACTCCTTATAGGTTGATAGACATCATCAAGACCCATAAGGAACTGCATTAACTTTAACAACTTAGCATGATCATACAATTCATTCCTAGTAGCACAAGTACAGTCAGGTAATTTGGTTAAAATATCAAACTCTCTCCAGAGAGAATTGAGTTTATGATAATACTCAGAAATAGGTAAACCACCTTGCTTAAAGGAATTAATCTTTTGTATTAGGTTAAAAACTATAGACCCATCTACTCTATCATATGTCTCTTGTAACTCTCTCCAAACAGTAGCAGCATTGTCAGAGAAAACATGACCCAAATACACATCTTGTGAGTCCCAAACTGAACAGATCTTTGCAGCCTGCTAAGGGTGATAGCCAACTTGTATAAAATACAGATTGACAATAGAAAAAACACTGACTATGAATACTTATTGTATATACGGAATCTACACAATAGTATTAAGAAGAACAATGAAAAACTAAACTTTGATTTCCATTAATCTGTTAAAGTGATTACAGATTACTAACTATGAGATATGATTGTATGAGATAAGTTGCTCTTGTTCATTTCTCTCTAATGTCGTAGGGTTCAAGGATAAACCCTAACAGACTTACAAAATGCACAAAAGATAATACATATCTTCTCCTATAATATCTCATGCATATCTCTTAAACGGTACTAACTATTTTATACTAACGGTACTAACTATCTGAGCAGTACTTAACACTTTGTACTGTCAGTACTAACTATAACTATCGGTACTAAGTATATACCTAACGGTACTAAGTCAGGAATGAATTATTCCCAACAATCCTCCCCTAAACATGATTTTGAACTCTTTTAACTTCATGTTTCTTCAGGTTAATCTTCTTAAGTTCTTGGAGGATGTATCCAAACACTTTAACACATCTTGATCTGATCTTGAAAAATAGACAAGAAAGGATAAAAGGAGAGACAAGGAAAAAAAAAGGCAAAGAGGCAAAGTCACCTAAGATAATATATAATACAAGTCAACAAAAGGTATAAAAGAAACCAAAAAAGAAAGACTATAAAGACAATCTATTGCACTAGATGCAACTGCTTAGTCTGTGTCAAATGATCGAAAACATATGCCCAAAATTCAATCACAGAACCACCGGACAATCCCAACTCAACAACACTTACATACCTAAATAACTTCCAATCAAGAATCCCTCAAATTCTAAAATTAGGGTTTCAACTCCATTGATCACTAGATGATCTAATAAACCAGTTAATCGTCGCATTAACTAAACAAAGATCCGTCAGAAACACGCAACAAACCAATTAAATCCCCATATAAGTTAGGGTTTCAAGAAAAAAAACCCTAATTAATTAACCTTCACTTAGCACGAGATCACCTAGAGAGCTAAACAATAGCTCTGATACCATGTTAAAATAGTACAAACCAACAACAGATTTTTAAATCACCAACCCATCCTCCCACGGTGTTCTTTTTTTTTATTGAGCTGATTACAAATACGACAAGAATCCCGAACACAGGGTTCTCTGCCAAACGATTTACAAACGAAAAACTCAGATAGTCCTCCTGTAACGGATTCCTTATCTATTCTATACAAGAACTCACACAAACTACAATATAAACCTGATACAAACTAAACCAGGATCAAGATGATCCAAACACTACGTAGATGAAACTAGACAAAACCCTAAAACTTTTCTTGTAAAGACTTGAAAGAATGAGAAGACCAAGCCGACTTTGATCCAGAACTCTCAATATATAGCCACCAACAACCAACAATTACAATAAGAACCCTGCACTATAAAACAATACAACACCAGAACAAACTATTTTAGCTTATTAAAAATATTACAAACCAGACCTCCAAGTTTCATAAGTTTGCCAAAGAGAGTCTAATTTTAACATAAAGATCAATTAAATTGTCAGGTGATACCAATATATAAACATTATGCGTATTTGTAATGTGTAGACTTGCAGACTCTTGTTAATTCTGGAAATTGCTGCATGTATTAATCAATATGGTTGTCGAAAATAAGAAATGGTTTCTTGATTGTGACTTGTATCTGTGGTGATGCTAGTTAAGCAAACATGTTCTTTGGTGTAATCACCTGTAAATTAATGTGGTGTTTTAGTATTTGAAATATCAATGCTGAATTAATGCAATTCTCCTTAGTGTAGTTTTGGCTCTTGAGAGGCATTGCTTGACTTTCAAATTAAGTGGTGGCTGTTGGTATTGATCTTACAGAAATAACATAATCTGTGCATTTTCATTTTTCACATGAAATTATTCTACGTGACTATTGCCTTCTTTTTTTCAGTGAGTTGCTCATAGGTTTGCTTATTAGTCGCAAATGTGGAGCTTTTGTATTGAGAACATTCAAACATTTGTACTCTATTTCATTAGTATAATTTCGGCTCTTCCGCGATCTGCAACAGCGTTTGACTGTCAAAGTGGCCTTTGTTGTTAGCGCATAGACTAGTAATATGTTGTTACATTTGGTAGCTCCGTTCGGTTGCTAGATATCGAAGTGGGTTATCAAATCCGACAAATGTTATGAATTCTTAGTTTTTTATATTTTTTTTGTCATTTTACAAAATTTTGCGAGTTGAGCTATAGGTCTGGACTTTAATTGCAGTAGATTGAAAGTGAATTGCAAGTAGATTGACTTTAGTATTTACTTGAGCTAAATTTACTGCAATTAAAGTCAGACTCTTAGCTTCTTATCGAGCAATGAGATTAACAAAATATTGAAAGCGAATGAGTCCACAATCTACCAAGAATGTAGCCGTGTTGTGGCCTGTGGGGTTCGTGTTACACGAGGACTTAATGAAAAGCGTGAGGTATACAATTGAGTATTGGTTAATAAAATATACTGATGTAAAGATTTGTTGTATTCGGGTCAAGGTAACTTAAGAATTGGTGTTGTTGGGATTGAATCATGGGTTAAAAAGATGAAATGGGATGGTGTTAAAGATTATATGGAGTCAACAAGAGAAGTGTGGGTGGCCAATGGTCAACTAGCAGGAAATGTTCAAAAATATGGGAATTTGATGAATGTTCTGGTGTTTGCGTGCTTATAAGTTTAAAAATGGGTTTTTTGGTAAAGAAAAGATGATTGAGATCAGTTTGAGTTTTCTATCCCACATAGGTCAAAAAAGGAAACTTTTGTTTACTTATATACTGCTGGGCATAACCTTTCACTAAATTGATATGGACATTAGATTGTTGCCAATGGAATATCATGTTGAAAAAATCAAGTTGATTCTCCATGGTAACGACCGAATTTAAATTATCAATTTTTTTGGTTATTTCACAAAATTCAGCGAGTTATTGAGTTAGGCACAATATATGATTGTGGTATTTGTTGTTTGATTCCGCTAGAGCAAAGTATTAAAATGAGATTTTTGATGCTATAACTTCATCATCTCATCTTTAAGCTGTTATTTCACAAAATTTACCGAGTTGAGTAATAGCTTAAAATTTTGAGTATTTGTTAAACAACAGTGATGCAAAGATTGCCTTGTTAGTATTGATCTTAGAGAAATACGACCCTTTGTGCATTATTTTTCGGCGTATTTATTGGTCTTGGTCTTAGTTTAGTTTCATTGTCATAACATCAAAGGTTAAATAGAATCATTGCAATGATCAATAAACAAAACCAAATAAGATCATTCTTATCCAATAGAACACATACGAATTGTTGTTCGTGATTGAATATATTCATTCTTATCCAAATTAACTAGAATTATTGCAATGTATAGGCGACATTAAATATATTCATTTTTATCTAAATTAGAGTTCAAACTGTTCAATTACACTTTTAACCCCCCACCCACTTTATGAAATATTAGACGGTGCATCAATACGACGCATACCTATTTTTGGTAGTAATCCAAAAATGAGTTTGCAACAATGAACTTCTTGACGGTAATCGATAGACATTTTTGTATTTTGCAGTCCATAGTCGTTCATGTTGAATGCTTTTTTATCAACATAAAACTAATATATTTGGGTTTTATTTCTTTAAGTAAGTCATGTTATGAATATTGGAAATGACTAATTATTTGCTTATCAAGCGACTCTTTAGTTTTATTTTAAGCATTTACTCCCGCATCGGGCAAAAAAAGAAAATTTTGCTTGTTTAAATTCTGTGATGTATAGGACACGCTTCTTGTAATAAAGTGCATGACTATCTTAATCAACTCAGCAAACATATTCTGTTAAAGAAAATATGATGAGTTTGATTACGACATGATTACATGAGTAAAATCTAGGATTTATTATTATTGGTTGGTAGATTAGCGGGCTTCTTTTATGGCCCTATTGGTTACTATCATGTGCCTATTTCAGGTGTTCATCGGTTGTTTGGTTTATTATGTTCGGTTAATTCAGTTATTTTTTTTCTAGGTATAAGCAAAAACCAAACCGAACCAAATTTAAATTGAATTAAACAGAACCGAATAACTGAAAGCGAACCCATAACCGAAAAACGAACCGAATAACATGAATTACATAATTTTAATTGTTTAATCAAATATAGATAAGCAAAATTTCGGTTTTGGCAGATTCGATTCGGTTACAAATTGGCTATTTCGGGTTCGGTTTGGTTCTGTTTTGATTTTCAGTTTATTCAGGTATTACCCAAACAAGGAACACCCCTATACCTATTGGTCCTTATATGTCGACTTAACGAACGTGCGGACACTACAAAAAAATATGGCATTTGCTCAAACATCTTACTTCACACTTTTAAAAAGTGTAGATTTTTATTGAATTGTTTACACTTATAAGAGTGTAACAAATTATTCTGTGAGTAAATGTAAAGATATATCAACTATGGATGCCCAGTTAGGCTACGTACATATCAGTACAATAGTCGTCCTCCTCAAGTAAACAAAAAATCTCATCCGCTATTTGTTACAGTAAAACATAATGATTGAAGATTGGTTTTTTGAGATTGGCATGTTCCGTAATGAAAAGTTGATTATTAGCTTTATTAAGCGACCCTTTTAGCTTTTGTGTCAAGCTTTTAATCCCACATTGGTTAAAGAAAAGAAAATCGTGCTTATTTATATTTTGTTATGCTCACACAAGTTGAGATTAGTATTATGTTTAAACATTTGGATGTTGTCTTTTATATATCAATATATCGAAGTTAAGATTCAAGAGTGATAAATGTATATGTATTCTTAATTTTTTTGTAGTCGACTATTTTATATGTGGTCCCCGAAGGGACTCTTACTACTGATGTCTTTTTCTCGAGTGAGTTGGTACATAGTGGTTCAGCTTATCAGTCATTATTTTCAAATGTGGAGTTTTGGTATTGAAAACGAGTGATGGTTTCTGTTTAGTATAATCTCGGATCTTACACTACTTGACTGTTAGAGTGGCGGTTGTTGGTAGCTCATCAATGTGAAGGTTGTTGGTATTGACTTCAGAAATTACAATCACATGTGCATATTTTTTAGGCTAGTTAGTGTGCATATTTTTTAGCCATGTCATATAAGATGGGAATGATCTTTTAGGGACTATTCATGTTGAAAATCAGTTTTGTTTTTTCAAAGCGACCCCTTTAGGTTTTATTTAAGGCTATCAATCCCACATCGGGTAAAGAAAGGAAATTTTGGTTGGTTATATTCTATACAGTTTGGATTGATGTAAATTGAGATTAGTACTATGTTGTTACATTTGATGTGTTACTTCAGTAGAACATGATACTGGTGAATCCGATCAAATGCAATAATTTGTATGAATTCTTATTTTTTTTATTTTGTATTTTTGTCGTTTAACAATATTTAGTGAGTTGAGCATTAGGTTTAAATATTTAATTTTGAACGGTTGAACCGGAAACCGGAGTGATGACCGGTCTGTTGTGAGCCGGGTTTTCGCCTAAACTCGAACCGGATTGAAGCGCCGGGTTTTGGTCGACCCGGATCGAACTGCCAGACCGGAAACCGGCCGGTTCAACACATATCAAAAAAATAATTAGACTGATCTAACATTAGATGATGTAATTGGACAAGATCGATGTGTAGTTAAACCATACATTTCCTAATCTTGTTATAGATCCATCTATTTCACTTTCAATTTCTTGTACGTTGGCATGATGAGGACTCATGTGTCTGTGGGATGATGAATGGTGGATGAAAATGAGGTTCTGTCTATGTGGAATATTTGTTTTGTGAGTTCTTGTTTGTTAAACTAAAAAAAGGGTTGTTGATTGGTGGATGTAAATAAGGTTTTGTGTATGTGTGACATTTGTTTTGTTCAACCAAAAAATTATACAATGGTTGTTTTGGGAATGATGAGTGATGACAAATGAATCAAAGCACAAGTGAAGCAAGTGTTGAAGTAATATGATGGTTGTATAATACTCTTTGACAATGCACATTTCTCTCTTTGACAGTGCTCACTGAATTGGATTTTTTATAGTATACAAGACATGATTGATTTTGTTGGATATAAAAAAGCAAATGTTAATAGTTTCTTATTATGCATACATATTTTTCTTATCCTAAAAACTAGTAATGAGGTACGTCTTTGTCTATATACACTTTAAATGTGGGTAATCTTTTCTTTTGGCGTAAAACCGGTTTGACCATTCCTATTGAGGATCGGGAAAGGTACACTAGAGAGGTTATTAGCGTGGAATATGAGTGGAAACCGCCTCATTGTATTGCTTGTAAAATGTTTGGGCATTCTTTGGATTCATGCCCAAAGACGATTAGGGAATCGACTGCCAGTATGGATAATCACGGGGATGGTTTTACCGAAGTCAAAAGTAGGAAAATCACTGGAAAAATGGCTGATCAGAAGGCTAAATCGAGTCACATTAGTGGTATTCGGCTCAATAAGCCCAAACCAAGCTTCTACCGGCCGAAACAGGCTAAGGAAAACGCTCATGGAGAAGCTGCTCCATCGATAACTAAAGAGCATGGGACTAATGGTTTGAATAGTAAAAAGAGTAGTGTGAACTCTTCCGAGACCTTAAACTCATTGGACGAGGATGGAAATGTGGTTCATACCCGGCCAAAATCGGTCACAACCGGCCAAGACCGGTCATACCAGGCTAAAACCGTCAGACCCGGTCATACCCGGTCAAACTCGAACAAAACTCGGCCGTACCCGGTCATACCGGGCCAAAACCGGTCAAACCCGGCCAAAACCGGTCATAACCGGCCAAGACCGGTCAAACCCGGCCAACACCCGTCATACCCGGTCAAACTCGACCAAAACCCGGCCAAACCCGGTCATACCAGGCCAAACTTTGTTTGTTTTTTCAGAGGTTTTACCTCTTCATCTGCAAACCATGTCTGCAGAAGAAGAGGTGCATCTAAGCTCTTCATCTGCAAAGAAGAAAACCATTTGTTTTTTTTTCTCTTGAAGTATTTCTTTCATTTTTGTTTCTTTATCTTTTTACTAGTGTTTTTTACGTTTTCGTCTGTTTTTTTTACATTTTGGTCAGTTTTTTACGTTTGCGTCAGTTTTTTTACGTTTCCGTTAGTTTTTTTAC
>BQNB010088026.1:0-27765 GCA_026074375.1 Tanacetum coccineum | reverse complement strand
TTGTATGATTAGATCTTTTAAACCAGGGTTTTTAAGAGTGTTTTGTGTTTGTTCATGTCTTTAAACAAGTTAGAAAGTTAGTCCTTGGGTTTGCAAGTGTTGTTTGGTTTTTTACCAAGTCTGTCAAAATTTCTAAGTGTTGTTGTCTGTGTGAAACTGCTTTTTCAATTAGCTTTTTCAAGGCTCATTTGATTTTCAAAATGTTTTCTCTTTGCTGCTTATTGTAGCTTGTTGGACAAGCTTTTCAGTGGTATAAGCCACTTAGCCATAAGGATCCATTTTCTAGCTTAAAATTAAGCTAGAAAGTGTCTTCTTGGCTGTTTGGCTAACTGTTTTAGCCAAGAAAGCTTATTTGCTCTTTATAGCTTTTCTGCTTATTTTCCTTTGCTTATTTTGTTCCTAAGTGCTTATTAGGGTTAAGGCTTTATATGTTTTAGCTTATTTGTCATTTTCAATTGCTTATTAGCTTTAATTCTTAGTCTAAAAGTTTAAATTAGTTCAAAACCTGTCATTGTGGTAATCTGTCTTTTAGGCTTGTTAGCTTATTTGTTTTTGCTTAATTTTTGATCCTTAGTGCTATTTAGGAGTAGGGGTTAAGCTGTCATAAGCTCATTTGCTTTTTGTTAGCTTATTTGGTTGTAAAAATGCTTAACAGTTAGCCTTTTAAGTCTTAGTGTAAAAATCTAAGTCTGTCACCTTTTTAGCTTATTTCTATGCTTATTTGTGTTTTTTTATAAAAAGTCATTTTACAATAATTGCTTATTTTTAGGTCCTTAAGCTTTTTTTAAAAGAAGTTTTGCAAAAATAAAAATATGTTGGGAGTTGAGGGAAATCAGGGGTGAGCAAGGCTCGAACCCCTGACCTCAACCTCACCTCAACCAACATATTTAACACACACCACACAACCACTAGTGCCCTTGGGTCTTTTCCGTTTTACCTTGCACCTATTATTCTTTTAACACCTTTTTGGCCTTTTAAGCCATAAGCTATTTTCGGCTTATTAACAGCTTATTTAGATAAGCTGTTAACCTTATTTTATTTTTCATAGAACCTGCTCACTTTTAGCCACTTTTTGTAATTTTTTCAGATTTTTTATAAATAGTTTAGTATTTTTAATATTTAATTTATATAAAAACCGTTTTTTATTCATAAAAATTAATATATTTTTTTAAAAACATTCTTTTATCATTTAGGATTGTTAAAAATTAATTTTGCTTTCATAGGGTTAAATTTGTAGAATTTGTTTTTTTAATAACGGGATTTGGTCCCGTTATCATTTTTCTTCGTTTTTTCACTTTAATTGCTTCCGTTTTAGTTTGCCTTTATTTATTTTAGCATATTATTAGTAGAAATAGAAAACCAAATCCAATTTGCTTTCATAGGGTTAAATTTGTAGAATTTGTTTTTTTAATAACGGGATTTGGTCCCGTTATCGTTTTTCTTCGTTTTTTCACTTTAATTGCTTCCGTTTTAGTTTGCCTTTGTTTATTTTAGCATATTATTAGTAGAAATAGAAAACCAAATCCAATTTGTGATATTCAAGCATTGTTTAACAAACGTTACCTTGATTTTTCATTCACACCTCGTCGGGACACGACCTGGGAAGGTTTTTAGGCTTTTGCTTTGGTCAAAAGTGATTATCCTTTAAAAAAACCTCTTGGAATTTTATTGATTGATAATTTTAATTATCCTCTTATTATTATATATTTATATATATATATATATTTATATATTATTATTTTATTTTATATATAGATTAATATATATATTATATATATATTTATTAGTAAAAGGTGATTAATCTTACGCGTGTCAGTGGTCTCCACAACAAAATGGGTCGATGAAAGGCGAAATCATACTCTTGTTGAAGCCGCTCGAACAATGTTAATCTATGCAAAAACTCCTTTATTTCTATGGGCCAAGGCAGTCGCTACCGCATGTTACACCCAAAACCGATCCATTCTACGGCGTCGCCATGGAAAAACTCCTTATGAGCTTTTACATGACAGAAAACCCGATCTATCTTACCTTCATGTCTTTGGAGCACTTTGCTATCCAAACAATGATAGTGAGGATTTGGGCAAACTTCAAGCTAAAGCTGATATAGGCATTTTCATTGGATATGAACCCAATAAGAAAGATTACCGTATCTACAACCGACGTACCCGAAAAATCATTGAGACTATCCATGTCAATTTTGATGAGCTGACGACAATGGCTTCTGAACAACTCAGTTTAGGACCCGGGCTTCAATCTATGACTCCTGCAACATCCAGTTCAGGACTCGTTACAAACCCTATTCCTCAACAACCTTGTAATCCACCACCAAGAGATGATTGGGATCATTTGTTCCAACCTATGTTCGATGAATACTTTAATCCTCTAACAATTACTGTCTCTCCAGTTCCAGTCGCTGCTGCACCAAGAGCTGTTGATTTTGCCGATTCACCAGTGTCTATGTCAATTGACCAAGATGCTCCATCAACAAGTATCCCATCAACACAAGATCAAGAACATTCTCAAATTATTTCTCAAGG
This sequence comes from Tanacetum coccineum, assembly GCA_026074375.1. Lineage (NCBI taxonomy): Eukaryota > Viridiplantae > Streptophyta > Magnoliopsida > Asterales > Asteraceae > Tanacetum > Tanacetum coccineum. The sequence goes on along the minus strand of BQNB010088026.1, from coordinate 25,228 downwards.
TTTTGAAGAATCACCAAAAACACCACATTTTCATGATGATCCACTTCATGAATCTCTTCATGAAGACTCAACTTCTCAGGGATCGTTATCTAATGTGAGACCAATCCACACTCCATTCGAATCACTTGGTAAATGGACTAAGGATCATCCTATAGCAAATGTAATCGAAGATCCTTCTCGTTCTGTCTCCAGCAGAAAGCAACTACAGATTGATGCTATGTGGTGTTATTTTGATGCCTTCCTAACTTCAGTTAAACCAAAGAACTTCAAACAAGAAATGACCGAACCGTTATGGATCGATGAAATGCAAGAAGAAATTCATGAATTTGAAAGGCTACAAGTTTGGGAATTGGTGCCGTGTCCAGATAAAGTCATGTTGATCAAACTAAAATAGATTTATAAGGTCAAGACGAACAAATTTGGCGAGGTACTAAAGAATAAGGCTAGATTAGTTGCTTAGGGATTCAGGCAAGAGGAAGGAATCGATGTCTAGGAATCATTTGCACCGGTTGCAAGAATAGAGGCCATCCGTATCTTCGTAGCAAATGCAGCCAACATGAATATGACGATTTTCCAAATGGATATCAAAATGGCTTTCTTAAATGGCGAGCTCAAAGAAGAGGTCTACGTTTCTCAACCAGAAGGATTTATGGATCAGGAGAACCCATCACATGTGTATAAGCTCAAAAATGCCTTGTACGGTCTTAAACAAGCACCACGTGCATGGTACGACATACTGTCATGTTTACACCTATCACAACATTTCTCCAAAGGTGCAGTTGATCAGACGCTCTTCACACGGAAAGCAGGAAATGACTTATTACTGGTACAAATTTATGTTGACGATATAATATTTGCATCCACTAATACTGCTTTTGTGTAATGAATTTGCTAATCTGATGACCACTAAGTTTAAGATGTCGATGATGGGGCAGATGTCATTCTTTTTAGGATTACAAATCTCTCAAAGTCCCAGAGGCATCTTCCTAAACTAATCAAAATATGCTTCTGAAATTATTAAAAAATATGGTTTGCTAACTAGTGATTATGTAGACACGTCGATGGTATAAAATAATAAACTGGATGAAGATATACCAGGGAAATAAGTTGATGCTATTCTTTACCGTGGCATGATTGGATCCCTCATATATCTAACATCCAGTAGACCCGACCTAATTATACACTTCTGCTTAAGTGCCAGTATCAGGAAAGCCAACCGAAAAGCACTTAAATCGTAAACGAATCTTTCATACCTTAAAGGGAACCATTAACATGAGGTATCTGGTACTTGAAGCATACTGTTATGTCCTCTAACAACATATTGGGACGCATGATCTCGCGGGGTGTCATGACACAGCGCAATACATCAGGAAGTGCTCAATTCCTTAGGTGAACAAACTTGTTAGTTGGTCTCCTAGAAGCAAAGAGCACTGCGACTCGAGTACAGAGGCGAATATATTGCCATATCTGGTGATTGTGCTCAATCCTATGGATGCGTCACAGCGAATAGATTAAGGCTATTCCAATTCAATAAGATCCTCTTGATTGCTACAACAAAATTGCAATTGCTCTATGTGCAACAATTACACACTCAAGACAAAGCACAATCGATGAATGCCTACCATTTTATAAAGGAGCAAGTGGATAATGGAAATTGAAACTCTACTTTGTTAGAACAAAAATATCAACTAGCTACATCTTCACCAAACCCTTGCCGCGAGAAAGATTCAACTTCTTGATCGAAAAGCTCGGTATGTGAAGTATGTCTCCGTAAATGCTTAAACGTCCGACAGAGGAAGAAAACGAGTAATGGTGGTAACTCGTGAAATATCCTGTATCATATGTACATAAGAAAACATAAAAACACAAAAATATTTTTCTTTTATATAATTTTTTCAAAAATAAAATCAAAAAATTTAAAAATCAAAAAATATAAAAATATGTATCTCTGGCATGTCTTCTGAAAATCGATAACATTTACGACCTTAGAAATGTCATTTAATAATGATACGAGGCTGTAAATGAAGTTCGAGCAGAAGTTTCAAAAACTTTTAAAACATGCCAAAATAGCTTGATATTATTTCTGATAGCAACCCGGCCATCATCTTAAAGGCAAGTATTTCAAAAAGAAAACTTGACCTCTCAACGAGAATTTATTTTCTCGGGCATGGTCTACTTTATGACCATGCAAAGGTTTGTGCTTACTTTGCAGCACAACTCGTGCTTTCTTTATACCATAAGTGTACGTGTCAGTGCGCTTATGTGTTAAAATAAGAGAAATCTTATTTTTTATAGTGTTGTTTTCATATATAAAACATTAATATCATAAATTCATCATAAAATCATTTTCAAAGACATTTGACCACTCAAACAACGACTACAACTCTTTAAATAGAAAATAGGTCATTGTTTGAGGTGGAGAAAATGTCAAATATCTTCTTCATAAAATCAGTTTGTGATTAATGGAAAAAAGTTTTATATAATAACGGGTTAACAATTGAAGGGGAGTTAATTAAGTTTAACTTATATGTGCCTTAAATGTTATGTGTTTATGCCTTTAGGGAGTAAATAGCAAGAATAAGCATCTAAGCATTGTAGTATAAACTTTAGGGACTAAGTGTGCCATTTAATTAAACTACATCATGCCTTAGAGAAATTAGTTAAGCAAAATACATAGGGATTAAAAACTTAGGGGGCATTTGGGTCAAAACTCGAAAGTTTAAACAACAAACACCCCTTTTCCTGGTGTAATAACACACAAACACTTTTTACATTTTTTTTCTCTCCACCATTGTTGCTTACTTGAAAACCTTCAAAACCTTCGACTTCTTCATCTTCAAACATTAAGGTAAATTAAGACTATGTTCTAATCATCCTAATGTGTTCATTATCAAAAGGAATCAATCAATTTCACCTATTTGAGCTTGAAAACCCTAAAACTTGATTTAGGGTTCATAGATATCAAAAGTGGGTTAAAGTAGAAATTGATTGAGGGGTTTTGATCCTTATAGGATATAGATGACTCGTTTATAAGAGTTTATGATGGGGATAAACATAGATTAGGTTTTTGATGATTCTTGTATGTGAAAAATTAGGTTTTGGGAAGAACATGTGTAATGTTAGTGGGTTTGTGGTTAGAATGTGTTTATCCTTGTATGCATTAGAGCCTTAAAATCCTTAGTTAGAACATAAATCAAGGTAGGTTTTAATGATTCGATGAATTTTTTGTTCTTGTTGAATTTTTGTGACTTCTTCTATGGTAATATCTTGCTTAAATGATTCATGTATAGATTGCTTCTGCTTTAGATGTTGTTTATTGTTTGTATAATGCTTAAAAATTCAATATTGTGTATGCATAAAATCTGTTCTAAATGATTTATACACCTTTAGCCTAACCGATTTATACATCATTGGTAATGAACCGAATTATACGGCTCCTTGGTACTAACCAATTTTATAATCTGGTTAACTCTAACCGATTTATACATCATATGTACTAACCGATTTATACATCTTTTATTACTAACCGATTTATACGTCTGGTTTTAACTAATCGATTTATACACAATATTTAAAGCTGGCCAATTTATACACATACATTATTACTAACCGATTTTATACACTAAACTGGCAAATTTATACCATAATTCGTCTCTAAAATAAATTGTTCCTATAATTTTTCACTAGTTGTTTAATTGAGGATATTTTTGCTTATGTGTGATTTCTATTGTTTTGCTTAGATTGAATGTGTTTGATCTATAAATTGTTTGATTGACTTTATTGAATGACTTTCTATGATCTTTATCCATGTAAGTATCAATTGCATGTGTCAATTGTGTCGTAATCATTACGTTGTATAAATTTGTCTGTTTAATAAACTATCAAGAACGAATCTTAGCAGAACCATGAAGACCTTCTGCAGCTTGAACAAATTTGCGTCTTAACAATGCCTAGTTACTCCTGAGGGTTTCTCTCACCATTGGAAAGTGGCACAGCATAATAACATTTATAAAGCCCAAAGAAACTACGGGGGGGGGGGGGGGGGGGGGGGGGGAGGGGGGGGAGGGGGGGGGGGGGGGTGGGGGGGGGGGGGTGAAAAGAAGGGGGGGGGGGTGGTGGGGGGAGAGGGGGGGGGGGGGGGGCGGGGGGGGGGGGGGGGGGGGGGGTAAGGATGCTCTAAAGCTCAGTCCTTGCTATCCCGCATTCTTGATCACTGCTGGAGTTCCAAAAATATACATGCATTAGTTCTGGAATACAGTTACCAAGATTTGCCAAAACTTCCTGATCAACCATTTGATATACCTCCTTCTACTGATGAAGAAATTGTGTCATTCATCTATGAAATCGGATACACATGAAATATTAAGACTCTATCTGAATTGGTCATTGATCGCATGCATCAACCCTGGAGAACACTTGCAGCTGTCATCAACAGGTGAATTTCCAGGAAAACCACTGGACTTGATACCCTTAGGTTGTCAAGAGCTTAAATTCTATGGGGTATTGTCACTTCATATAATGTTATTATTGAGTTGAAGTCCCCTGGCGAGAGAAGACGTGTTTCTTATCTAGATCGACAATCACTTCTCAAAGAGAACCATGCCATATCCTAGATTTACAAAGATCATCATCAATTACTTCATCTCACAAAACAAGTCAATCTTCATGAGGAACGGGATAAATCTACACACTGCTAGATATGACAGTCTTTTGGGTACACTGAAATATGTATCCAAGACCGAAGAACATCAAGTGTATAGAGCTTTGATTCCTAAAGATATGCTTAATAAATACATTCTGAACTCTCCCGCCTACAAGACTTACTATGCGTATGCCAGTGGTGCTAAAGAAACCAAGAAGGCAAGGAAGTTCAAGAAGCCTGCTTCACCTAAACTAAAGACTATCCCAGTCTCACCCAAAGAACCTACCAAGAAGCCTGGCAAAGCTAAGAACGATGTACCTTCAACCAAGAAGCCAGCTACAAAACCTAAACCGTACTAGAAAGAAGGCACCAGCTAAGGCTTATAGCGGCAAAGTTTGAACGTTCAATCATAAGTACTCTATCTAAGCTTCGTCATCTTAGTGAGGTTACAAAAAAATCAAGAAAGTACTTTCACCTTCTCTTCCATGCAAGTGTCATCATGTGATGGAACAGTATTTATAATGCAAGGGGGTTCCTGATGAGCAACAAGGCGAAGATCTCTGGTACAGAAGAAAGGGGGACAGTTACTAAACCGAGTGTCCGGATGTACCCCAAAAATGCGCTGAAAGTGACAAAGAATCATTTGGTTGATATGTGTCGAAACACATATCCGATGTATGTAGATCAAAAATAACCCTTAATAGACCAAAACGTGCATAAAATGTTTTGTAATTGCTTGTTTAATCTATCTTATTGTGTAGGTACGTGATAAAGCAAAAATCATAAGAAAAATGTCAAAACCGGACAAACCTGACACTGGAAAAGTAAAAGGCAGCATAAGAGAGCCAGAATTTTTTCAAGCAAAAAGGTCAAAAGTCAATAGTGGTCAACCCTCAGTCAACCCTTGGTCAACTGAAGTCAAACCACAAAAAGAAAAAAAAAATCTCAAAAGTTCCAAATCAGTCCCTCAATTATTACCAAAACTACATAAATGGTCCCTTAAATAAAACAGTTGTTAACTTGTTACACAACCAAAACCCAAGCCCAAAGTCAACAAATATAAGCCTAGGTCAACGAGCCCTATTCCTTTAGTCAAAATCTACTCAAACGTATAACAAGGTAAAAATAAGCGGGAAAAGAGGTTTGTACTGTTCACCGTCTTCCTCATTTTACCACAAGCACAAAACAAAGGGCAAATGGTAATTAGCTATGCGGATGGGTAATTCAAGGGTTAAGGAACATGTTGGCAGGGTTAAACATCACTTAAGCTTTCTCATTGGCCATAACCCACAAGAAGTGCCACGGTGGACATGAAAGAAGCACAAGGGAATGAATAATTACACTACATCTACACGACAAAATAAGCAGAATAAAAAAAGAAAAAAAAAAAAAAAGAAACAAGGGGGATATATAAAAATAAAAAAAAAATAGGGCACTTGCACATCACGGATTGCCACACTAGCAATCCGTGTGAGCTTAAAAGTGATCTAACGGCCAAGGATTGTTCTCCAATGATTGAAAGGATTCAAGGGATAGGATGAAATGGAGCGTCTAACTAACTCCAAGGCCTAGAAGCTTCAGCAAAAGGCTATAAATAGTCTCTTTGGGGGGGGGGCACAAGACATCCGCACACATCTATCTTCTTTTTCCTGTTTTTAAGTAGTTAGTAAAATAGCTTATATAATTTTCAGTATTAAATGTAATTTTTCTCTTTAAACTTTTGTAATTTTCAATTTCCAAAGTATTGTAATCCGTTTTAAGTTTTAATAAAATTCTCTTTTTAAGTTTTCATAAGCTTTTTTTTATTATTAAGCTCTCATATTCTCAAATGCTTTTTGCTACTGTACCAAAGCTACAAAATAAGCTCTTTATAAGCTCTTTTGAGTCTTAAGATCAAATTGAGCTTAAATTAAGCCACCGTAATCTACTTAAATCATAAAACCATTTTAAATAACCTTGCTATGTTTGAATTTTGGAGGCGTTAAGAAAGAAGAGCTTAAAAATGGAAGAGCTCATATGGACTATTTACTTGTGCTATATTTACAATTAAGCTAGATGCTAGAAGTAGCAAGCTCTTTGAGAAATTTATGCCTTTTGTTTAGCTAATGTTTTAATGTAGTTTCTCATTTCCATTCTATCTTAGATTACCTAGCTTAATAGTTTTGCTTATTCTGCTTAATATTAAGTTTAACATTTGCTTATCTATTTATGTTTTTATGCTTGTTTAAGTAGCCTCATTATGCTGTTGTTTTGATGTTTTATAGAATAATATTAGATTTCTCATATTTGCTTATTAAATACTGACATAAGCCCAAAAATTACATAGCACTCGTTTAAAATCTCTTTAATTATGGCTTATCTAGTTGTTAGTTTAAGCTTATAAGGTCGTCCAAAGTTGTTGTTACCTGTATTCAAAGTTTGATAGCTAAGATAATCAAATTCATAAGCTAAAATGAAAATTGTTTTAGTTGAAAGGGTTTTTGGCAAAACAATATTGATCTTTAATTTAGTGTTGTTTATTAAAAAAAATAAAAAAGATTATAAGTTATTCTGGTTATTTTAAACTTGAGTTTAAATTGCATTTTTAGGTTAATTGGATAAGTTTCTTGGTAGTTTAAATGTTGTGATCAAGTTTTCATAGGAATAGTTGCTTAAATTTTAAATCTATGGTCTTTAAGTCAGATTTCATAAGTGTTGTATAGCCTTAATCCTTTACCAAGGCTTTTTCTTTTGCTTGCATTACACTTATTTAAGTAATTTTAAGTTTTGTTTAAATAGTTTTCATAGGTCTGCATTTGTGGATTTCAAGTTTGGGTAAATTTGAGTAATTTGCACAATTTTGTTCAAAAAGCAAAAAGTACCTTTTTCAATCAAAGATTTCAGTGGTTTAATGTTGTTTTTAGTTGTTGATTTTTGGATTACAAGTAGTTTTCACATCATAGATCACCTGCTTCTAGTTTATTTTTAAAAATAAGTTCATTAGCTTATCTGTTTTTAGCTATAAAAATCAGCATTCCTCATTTTTCCTTGTGGTTCCTACTCGTTGCATACCTGGTTCCTACTGGTTTCATACAAAAGGTGCTGCTAGTGTATTTTTGCACTAGTTTATTCACTTGTTCTTTTTAATCCATTTTAGGAGAGATATGCTTAATATTAGGATCTGAAATTTGGTTTTGAGGTAGTTTAGAAGTAGTTTATCACATTTAGATAAAAAGTTTTTCATAATTAGCTTATTTGTTTAGTTAAAATTTAGCTGTCCTTTAGCTTAAAAAATCAGAAAAAACCAAAAACAGTAGTAAGTAAGATTTAGTTTCTAATTTTAGAATTTTAGCTTATAGGGTCTGTTTTTATGATTAAAATTCATAGCTTAATAGTAGTTTGTTCAGTTTTCAAGAGCTTAGCTTCTGTAATAGCTTATTGTAGATTTTAGTTTAATTAGTTTTTGAGCTTTAAAGTACTTTTCCTGAGTTAGCTATTTAGATCACTAGATTTAGAAGATTTAAAGTGTTTTTCATTTTAAGGTATCCTGTATTTAAGTTAGCTTTTTGGGACATCATAAGTATTCAAAACAGCTTTTGGGTTTTGAATTAGTGGGCTTAATTGAAGTTCTGTGTGTTTAATAAATTCAAAATAGCATTTTGGCTCTCAAATAAGCCTTGTATTCTGATACAGCTTATTTAACAAGCTGTATTGAGAGCTAAAATTGATCTTGAGCTTATAGTGTGTCTTTTTAAATGTTAGGTGTTAAAGAAAAGTATAAATCTACAACTTTTGTTCTTTGAGTTTTCAAAAAAAAAGGGAAAGTGGAAGTCGGGGGTGAGCAAGACTCAAACCCCCGACCTCAACACTCTCAACCTTTATAACACACACACTACCACTGTGCCCTTGGGTCTTTTTGTTTATAATCAGCCACACTTTATGCTTTTAAACTCATTTTAGCCTTATAAGGCCTTATAATCTATTTCAGCTATATATCGCGGCTTATTTGATAAGTTTGCTTATAAGTTTATTTTTTCCTAGGGAGTTGGTAAGTAGTTGGAGGTAGGAGCTATTTTCTGTATTTATTCTAGGAGATGTTTTAGTATATCGTGTTGAGTGTGTTATTTTTTAAACATTTTAATTTCATTAAAAACTTAAAAAAATCATAAAAAATGATAAAAATTAAATCAAAAAAAATATAAATACTTATTTATAAATTTTCTTTTATCAATAAGTTCGATAGGAAAATTAGTTTTTTCTTTCGTAGGGTCCTTATTTGCAAAATTCATTTTTTTAGAAGAACTGATGTAGCGTGTGGGGGTCGGGCGCAGGCGGGGGGGGGGGGGTGGGGGGGGGTGGTTGGCATCGATATGAGGGCAGGGGTGGGGGGGGGAGGGTGTTTAACGCTGCAAATGTTAACTTGCGTTTTGTGTCTATTTTTTCTTGAGAACAGATACTGATTTAGTCACAAGAGTGAGAGGTCCCATGTGTAGGGAAAATAAGAAGATTTAAGTTAGGGGGTTATATTTTTAGTAATTTGAGGTGTTTTTGTACCAGTGGCGTGTTTATTAAGGGTCCCGTTTTGCGTTTTTAGGGTATAAGATTTTGGTTTTTATGTCGCATGTATTTGGGACTTTATGCTGGGGGGGGGGGGGGGGGGGGGGGGGGGTGGGTGGGAGGAGGGGGGGGGGGGGGGGGGGGGGGGGGGGGGGGGGGGGGTAGTAGCAATAACTCTAATATTAACCAAAACCAAACAACCCCATACTCGACCACCAAACCCCCCCAATAAACCTTCAACCAAACCAAGTACCTACCAACAAACTTGGATTTACAAAATAACATATTCTAAAATTGAAAGAACTGACCTGGGAACACATACATCCCGGACAATATACGTAATATAGAATATATAAACACTAACATATATCATAAAGACACAATTAAATAAACTCAAAAAAAATAAGAAACACTGTACACTCCACTAACTAACACAACTCACACACACTAAAAAATATCAGACAAACCCAAAAACCCTTTGTCCACAATGGTCCCTAGTGAAAAAAACCATCTGATAATATATATAAAATACGAAAAGATAAATCTTACGAATCAGGTGTTGATATCGTATAAGACGATGACGATTATGAAGAAAGATATTGAAGAAGAATGATGATGATAAATGATTGGTAATGGATGATGGTGATGATGAAGAAAATGATGGTAATGAAGATAAAGATGAAAGATTAAAGTCAACATGAGACGAACTGATTTTGACAAATGATGAGACAATCTAAATCTCAATCATTCTACTGAGAACAAGAAAAGATGAAGATGAATAATTTAGATGAATTCACTGATAAAGAAGATGATGCTAAAAATGCCAATGAGAGAACGAAGAAAGTTAGATAATGCTGAGATTGTTACAAAGATATAAATGGTGAACTTAAGAAAAGAATGATTTATGAAATGACTGATGCCTGATCAGAGTGGAGCTGACCAACACAATTGTCCTCCACAAGAACAGGGTTTGAGCAAGAAAAAGAAATGCTCATGTGACACATACAGCAAACCATGACACGTTATAAGACAGAAAGGTTCCAATCAAATTTCTTCAGTCCGTCCTAAATTACAAAGAAGTCCAAAACTTTAAGAACATTTCTCCAACTAACAATGAGATTGCTTCCATGATGGACACCACCATTCGTCGTGAAGAACCAAGCGGTCAAACGTCTACTCTTTATACCGTACCAGTAACGGTAATTCCTGAAATCACGTCTACTTTTAACACAACCACTCCTCTACCACCTCCTTTCTTCAATCCTCTTCCACATCAAGCAATACCAACTCTTACACCAACAGCTTCAGAAGTAACAACCTCATTTCCTACACTTCCAGACTTCGCGTCCATATTCAGATTCAACGATAGAGTCACCAACTTGGAAAGAGATTTGTCATAAATGAAGCAAGTTGATCAGTATGCTCAAGCCATCTCTTCAATTCTTGCCATTGTAGATCGCTACATCGACAACAAACAAAGGGAAGCCATTCAACAAGCCATTAAGTCACATACTGCAGAATGTAGAGAAGAAGCTCTTGTAGACAGAAGGGAGTATATAGATCTCATTGACACATCAGTGAGAGCTATTAACAAGAAGAAGTCATTTCTCAACTTCCTCATAAACTTCCTCAAGCTGTCTAGAATTTGCAACTCCAATGATTGATCAAAATAGTATAGAATCAATAAAGTCTGATTTCTTAGTAATTTCCTTTCCATCTCAACAAAGTCCTACTTAAGAGTGCTGCATGCCTCACTCTCTGAGTTTGAACTAACAAAGATTCTTATGGACAAGATAGAGGAACAAAAATCATATCTTAGAGCTGATTATAAAAGGGAGCTTTATGATGCACTGGTCAAATCTTATAACACTAACAAAGATCTCTTTGATTCATATGGTGAAGTATTCACGTTGAAAAAAAGTCGAGATGACAAAGATAAAGATCAAGACCCCTCCACTGGATCAGACCGAGGGACGAAAAGAAGGAAGTCAAGTAAAGATGTTGAATCATCTAGGGATCCAAAGTCCAAGGAGTCTAAGTCAACAAGATCTTACAAAGGCACCTCCCGCTCTCAACATAAGTCATCTGGCAAGTCTGCCCATACATAGGATCCCAATATCATTATATTTTGGTGACTTCAGTAGAGTGCGACATAATCAAGAGTTTGACATGGGTAACAATGATGAACAACCTAATGACGAGGCTGCTTCCAAGGTTGACTGGTTCAAAAAATCTGAGCAGCCTACAACTCCTGATCCTGATTGGAATAAAAGACAACATGTTAACTTCAGAAACCCACCTCAAACCTAGATTAGTAACATTGCTCGTGCAGAAAATCCTCCTACTTCATTCGATGAGCTTATGGATACTCCAATCGACTTCTCTGCGTTGATGTGTTGTCGTGTAGGATCAATTATTTTATTATCAAGTTTTAAATTTATATTTAGCCAACAACCTAAAACAGAACACTTATTATGCAACTAGAAGTGAACCCGGTCAAGATGGTAGTTTCGCGGTAAAGTAGGGTTCGAACACTAAGAGTAAACATTAATCCTAAATTCTATCAGATTTTAATTATTCTAATTATTTCTATTTATAGTTTAATTACTTATGAAATTTACTTTGTCTAATGATATGGTAGTTTTCAGCCTGTGATAGAGCTGGCAACAATTTAGGTGGAGACAAATACCAATTCCAATAGACGATAAACACAAAATAAGGAAAAAGTAGAAAATAAAAAGTGGTACAAGCCAAATGATAGCAAAATATTTGTGAGGTATAGCCAGGTGAGGGGGGATAGATATCTATTTTCAATGGTCGTGTTTGTGATGTTTTTAGTGGAATGATTTAGTTATCATTGGAGAAGTTGAAGCGGGCATATCATTCTTAAGACTTAGGCGTGACATCAACCTAATACTAGACACGTATTAATCCCCAGTCAACAATTAATGCATCCTCATAAAGCACGCTATAGTTTAATTATAATAAAACTTAGGAATCAAAGCAGTGTGGATCCTGTTGAAACCCAAAGCCCCGAACAGACTTTACCCAACTGAGGAGGGGGTGAGGTAGTGGGGTGGAGGGGGGGGGGCGGGGGGGGGGGGGGGGGGGGGGGGGGGGGTGAGTGGGAAGTTAATATATTGGTAGTCCACTATGGCGGGGGGGGGGGGGGGGGGGGGGGGGGGCAAGAAGGGGGCGGGAGGAGGGTATCATAGGGGGGGAGATAGAATAGAGAGAGGGGGTGGCGTTGTATTTCAGTAGGAGGGGGGGAGGCATAAAGAGCGGGTGGGGGGACCCCAACCGGTGAGGGCCTAGAGCAGAGAGGGCAGGGCGGAGTGAATAGTACGGAGGGAGGGGGGGAGAGGGGGGGCGGGAATGGGGAAACTAAACGGGTTAATTTGGTGGTGTAACGGGCGTATAGTCCAATAGGGGAGGGGGTAGTATAAACATGAGAGGACAGCGGTGAGGGCTTATCTCCAGTAATCTAGAATACTTGGTGGGGGTTCCGTATCACTAGATGCGGCAGTTTAAGGGGGTTGATATGTGGGATTGGTGCATATTCCAAACACAGGGGCGGGAGGGAGACTCAGAGGTATGTGTGGTGGCATAGGAGGGGAAATGGGAGAGGGAGGAGAGACGTGGGAGGGATATCGAGGGAGGGGCTGGATAAATTAATAAATCGAGGGTGGTTTAGGGAAAACAGAACGCGAAGGGGGACATGAGGAACTGGGTGTTCAATAAGGGGGGGGGGAAGGCTAAGAGCAGCGGGCAAAGGTTATAAAGCGGGCCAGGCAGACGGCATAGGCGTGGGAGGGCTTAAACAACGTAAATCAAACAATGAAAAACGAACGATTAAGATAGTAAAATTGCACTATTTTCTTCTCTACACATTAATGAATTCGTGATCAATGCATGACCATAGGTTGCTGATCTACTCAAAAAATTCGTCTTCAATGATAAATGGTATAGAAGAATATGAAAAACACACTAAAAACTTAATTTTTTGAGCTTCTAATTATATTTTCTGAAAAAGAACTCGAAACTCCGAATCTAGCATGTTCGATACGGCATATTTAGGCTTGATTCCTTGGAGTTTCGCGTCTACTTTCTAATCAAATCAGTGAAAACAATCCCAAATACGTTATATACTGTATCTTCAAATAGTAATCTCATTGATACCGCGTAATGTATACAGAAAGTGAGTAACCGCCGTATTTGGAATTAGTCAAAGCGTTTTCTTGTGAATTTCAGGCACTGATGACGCCGAAACTCTTTTGTGTGAGGTGAGGTATTGGGGGGCGGCGTAGGGGGGGTTGTGGGTCAAGGGGGGGGGGGAAAGTGCGAGTCGGGGGAAGGAGGGGGGGGGGGGGGCTGTACAGGGAGGGAGGAATCGGATTGAGAGTTTTGAGCTCGGGGTGGAAATTGGAGGGGGAGTGGCGGCCGTTTTTAGTGCGGGGTTGTTGCGGTTGGGCGACGGAAAACGGACTAGGGGGCGTGGGGGTGGAGGGGACGGGGGGGGGGGGGGGGGGGGGGGGGAATTAATGCATTCAGTCAGCGGCTGGTGTAAGAGCAATGGTGTGAAGGTTGGGGGGGGGGGGGAGGGGGGGCAGAGGGGAGGTTATGCAATAAATTATATAAAAGTTGGCAAAACATAAGGGATAAAATATATAATAAAGTGACTTTTATTATTTGATATAATCAAATATCCCCCCACTGAATCATACTTGAGTCCCACGTATACCTTAGGAAACATGTTTTAGTATTTAATGAGAAATTTGACCAAACCGAAGTTAAGGATTTTTCCATTTAAGCATCATTCTGTTCTAATCACCTGTACATAACCAAGCTCCACACGAAAAATGGAAATGAGAACATCCATCACTCAACTGTATCTATGGTGGCAACCATTTAATTGGTACGCTCAATTGCATCGATCGTGATTATTTTCGTAAGTCATAGGCATGGCAATGATACACATCTCGTACCGGGGGCGGGGGTGGGGGGAGAGAGTGCTAAGGGAGGACAAGGGGGGGTGGAGGCGGGAAGGGGGGGGGAAGGGGGGTGCTAAATTGGGTTAAGAAGTCTTTGGTGTTGGGGGGGGGTCATGGGGGGGGGGGGGGGGGGGGGGGGAGCGGGAAGGCAATCTTTCACCATAAGTACCACACCAACAAGGCAGCTGCATCGTACATACATGGCCGTAACGACTAGTAATAGACAATACAAGACGTGAACACATCCCTGTTTCGTTTATTAACCAGCGTTTAGGATGAAGAATTGATATAGGTTAGTGGAGCTTCTAACATGGGGGGGGGGGGGGCACGCGAAAAGTCTTCACACACGAACCAGGGCATGCTGAGGGGGGGGGACTGGCGTGGGGGGGTATAACATAGTCCGTGGAACGACGTAATAGACATGCCTGCTCTGTACAAGTATCTCGTTCGAGTATACACAAAGGTTCAGTTGCTAGTAAAGGGAATAAAAATGGGTGTTAGACAAAATTTATGAAGACAAATACGATTAAGCCAACAAAATAAGGTACGGATTCGTAGAACCTTTCCCCGACCGTTCCATGACAAAGACTCGAACATATAGACAGACTCCTCGATCAGAGAAATGACAAAGGACAACCTAAGTTGGCGTTCCCGATTACGGTCAAACTCCCTTACATCCCGCTCTTTACATACTTTTACAGAAATAGTGGTGATATCGGACACTTTTTAGCAGACTTCACATCGTTGATTTTTGTAACGTATCAACGAATAATCGATCCTTCCAAGTAATTCCTTTGGTATAAACTTCTTTTGAACTGACTATTTTTCTTCACTCTCTCTTTTTTTCAATACATCATAAATCTCGGTTTTATTCTACCGACTTCACTATCATAATTCGTTCGGATAATCTTTTCCTTGTAACACTTCCTCTTCAGACATGATTCATAATCGCGAAAGTAGCGAAACTTACGAGCTACATATTTTTCCCATTGCATTGTGCAATTTCCCGACCATTACAGAGATAGAAAATTTTCACTTTGACACAGGAAATACAAAACTTTACATTGAAAAGCAACCTAGCAACTTGATTAAAATAGTCTTAGATCAACGAGAGGTAGGCTAAGGTGCAAAGGTGTAATGAAACATATAATATGGTGTAGAAAAAGAAATGAATGGCTCAACAGGTTGTTCTAGGGGATTTTACTCTAAAAATAAGAGTAATCAAAGGGTTACACGGGATTTAACTAACTAGTGTAGTTAGTTAATTTTATGACATGTAGGCTATTTGGCTTAATCCTAGAAATTTATCAGTTGAACATGTTCCTCTATCTAAATCCATAGTACTAATCATTGCGGTCCCGAGTGATATACCAGACCAAGTTCTAAAGTCTACTACATCACCGGTACACTCATAATTTTGTGGAATTTTTAGGAAAACAATTGGAAACGGAATAAGCTTGATTCTCACAATATGTATCAAGGGTTATATTGCGCTAGGTAATGTAACTAGTGATTTTTATAAAAGACATGCTGAAATTTTTTAAAATTTGCCTATTTTTAAACACTTTGCATGTTATTTTGTAAAAAAGAAATACAGTACTTCTAATTCTCCATCCCCCCACTTAAATTATACAACGTCCTCGTTGTATAGATAAAACAATAAAATTATAAAGGAAAATAGAATTAGAACGGAGAACTCCCTGATGTTTTGCTAGTGATAATTCTTCAAGATGAGTTCTTGAGCAAAAAGTGTGTTGACTATGGCTCCATCGATGCCCGATAATTTTAACACATGTCTTTTATTCATAATATACCATATCATATATTTTTCAAGCACGGTTCCTGCATAAAAGGATAATAAAAGACAAGTTCAATTACTATCTCACTACAAAGGTACAAGAAAACAATAAGCACACAACATTACATGGAACAATACGATGTATCCCAAACCCTAGGATACGCCGTTATGTTCCTGAAAAAACAATTGACATTACTCTACAATTAAATATTAATTTTTAACAACTTATAACTATCCCAACACGTTTATATGTCGTATCTAGAGGGTTTTGATACGCCATATAGAGTGTCTGGGAAGATAGACTCGTGCAACAAACAATTAAAATGCAACAAACAAGTAAAATGACCGGGTTGTCTCCCGGGAAGCACTTTTGTTTAAGCTGGTCTTTAAGCTCGACCTTTTTCTTCCTCCTTTTTATTCATCATCAATTCGTTCACAACTGACCCCGGGTGTTGAGTTATCTTCATAAACATTTGGCATGATGCGAACTTCTGTGCAAATTTCATGTCGAGCACAACGTCTTTTGGTATATCATCACCGTCAATGATGGTAAAACCTGTGATAATAGAAAAAAATTCGATGAAAACAGGTATATCGATAAAAGTTCAGGCATGACTCTTCCCTTCATTCTTGTTCTTAATTATGGAATAATAAAAGCTTTTGGACATTAAGTTAATCGACAAGGAATGGAGGAGGTTAGCGTTAACATACTTATACCCGATTACACAAGAAATTTCATTTTATAAGAGTTGGTTTTAACAAAAGTTGGCTCAAAACCAATATCTCGACTCGTCTTAGGTTCTAGGGGTGTGTCCAAATCATTTAATTCTATGTAGTTACCATAAGTTGGGTTGAATGGTTCATCGCCCTCTCCTATAAGCTATGTTGGGAAATATATTGTAAAAGACTTAATACTAATAGTATAACAGTTAAGTCTGGTAGTATTAGTTAGTTCTGGCAGTACTAAGTTAAGTCTGTGCATTACTAAGGTTAATTTCTGGCAAGTACTATAGTTAGTACTTGGTAGAGTGGCATTACTAATAGTTTAGTACATGGTCGTAATTAGTTAAGTATGTTTAGTAACAGAAATAGAGATAATAGTTTATCTTAAGATTTCCTTAGGAAAGGAATATGCATTATCCTTTCACCACTTTATAGTAAAGCCTTCTAGGGTTTCCTTGGTGTATAAAAGGAACCCTACGGCATAGAGTTTTATATATAACAAATAGAAGCATTGAAGCTTAATAGAAATCAATAGCAAAATTAGTATTATATTCTTCTTAATACTTGTGATAAGAATTCCGCATTAACGACATGATATACATATCAGTGTCTTCTCACATAGTTTATTTGGATATATTCAATATTAGCTACGGATATGACAAAAGGCTAAACAATCCAAAACCAAGTGGAGAGCCCACCCAGAAAAAGGAAAAAAAGATAAAAAAGAAAAAAAATAGAGAGAAAAAAAAAAAGAGTAGAACGAAAAAAGGACCCTACAAGTGATATCATAGCCTCGTATCTCTCTCAACACCCAACAAGAACCACGAACTGAGGATGAGAGAAAGAGATGAGATAGATGCATCTGAAATCACTTAGTATGTCCTTGGGGTATTTTGGATCTTATGATTAGTCCTATTACTTTAGAGTAAGCCGAAAGCTAAACATGAATAAATCCAAATCAACTAGTAGGATAGACAGACAGAACTAAGTACACACCCTATAACCATTGCTTCCACAAACCACACTAAACATACTACCTCAAAAAATACTACCAAAATAAGCTATTTATTTCAGAAACATCTTCACTAAGCTACACTGTTGTCTAAATGATATAATATATAAAACTCTATTTCCTAAGCAGGAATACCTTTAAACACCAAGGAAAACCCTTAGTAAGTTCTTTATACAAAACGTTTTAAAGGATAATGCATACCCTTCTTCCTAAGACATCTCTAGATATAGACTATTATCACTAGATCTGTTACCTAAACAAACTTAACTAAATACGCCCAGGTACTAAGACAATAGAACTGGAGTTGTTGCAGGATCTGGCCACGAGCTATAGTCTATCCGTGGGTCCCTACGCTCCCACATACCATATCCCGATCAATACCCTTACGTAACATGCCAGGGACAAAAACAGGACGAACATAGTAACAGTCATGGGCAGAGTTCCCTCCCCTAGCCCACCACGACTCACCAACCCGTAAGAGTGCGCCTAACACATGAACAGCCTCCACTACAACCTACAGAATACCCCACACAAAGCCCTCCCCACTCAAAAATTCTCTTTTCTCATCCCCAAACCCCCCCACAAAATGAAAACACCCAATAATATAAATGCTATTAAGATTGACCCATCCCCAAGAACCTAAATACCTTTTCGTCCGCTAAATAAGGAGATTGAGCCAACTATTTGTATAAAACCAACTCTATATAAAATTGAAATCTTCATGTGTTAAGTGCTGGTATAAGAAATTACACTCAAACCTCCACCAATCCTTGTCGTATACACTTAATTACCACAAGCAATTAAGTAAATCCATAATATAATGAACAATAATGAAGGGAAGAGTCAAGCCTGACCTTTTAACTGAAATACCTGTTTTCATTCGAATTTCTTCTATTATCACAGGTTTTACCATCATTGACGGTGATGATATACCAAAAGACGTTGTGCTCGACATGAAATTTTGCAAGAAGTACGCATCATGCCAAATGATTATGAAGAAACTCACACACGGGGACGAGTGTGAACGAATTGATGATGAATAAAAAGGAGGAAGAAAAAGGTCGAGCTTAAAGACCAGCTTAAACAAAAGTGCTTCCCGGGAGACAACCCGGTCATTTTACTTGTTTGTTGCATTTTAATTGTTTGTTGCACGAGTCTATCTTCCCATAAAACTCTATATGGCGTATCAAAACCCTCTAGATACGACATATAAACGTGTTTGGACGTTATCAGTTTTAAAAACTTAATATTTAATTTTGAGTATTTAATTGTTTTTACAGGAACCATACGGCGTATCCTAGGGTTTGGGATACGGCGTATTGATCCCTGTACAGTTGTGTGTTTAATTGTTTTCTTGTACCATTGTAGCGAGATAGAAATTGAACAGTCTTTCTAATCTTATATTCAGACCGTGCTTAAACTAAAGAAGGACTATTATGAAAAAGACATTGTTAAACTATATCCTCCTGGCAAGCTGGAAGCCCTAGACAACACGGAAACGTAACAGAAGAAATCGACACTTTTTGCTCAAGAACTCATCTTGAAGAATTATCACTAGCAAACAACAGGGAGTTTAAGTCTCCGTTCTATAATCTATTTTACGTTTAATAAATTTTATGTTTTATCTATACAACGAGGACGTTGTATAATTTAAGTGGGGGGATGGAGAATTAGAACGTACTTGTCTTCTTTTTTACAAAATAACATGCAAAGTGCTTAAAAATGGCCAAATTTTAAAAATTTCAGCATGTCTTTTATAAAAATCACTAGTTACATTACCTAGCGCAATATAACCCTTGATACATATGTGAGAATCAAGCTATTTCCGTTTTCCAATTTGTTTTCCTAAAAATTCACAAAAGTTATGAGTGTACCGGTGATGTAGTGACTTAAGAACTTGTCTGGTAATATGCACTCGGACCTCATAATATGCAATGAATGTAGTACTATGGATTTAGATATGGAACAAGTTCAACTTGATAAATTTCTAGGATTAAGCCAAATAGCCTCTAGCATGTCATACAAAATTAACGTAACTACACTAGTATTAGTTAAATCCCGGTATCCGCTTTTGATTACTCTATTTTAGAGTAAAATCCCCTAGAACAACCTGTTTAGCCACTTTCTTTTTTCTACACATATTAAATGTTTTCAATACAAACCTTTGCACCTTTAGCCTAACCTTGTATATAAGCTATTTTAATCAAAGTTGCTAGTTGCTTTCATGTAAAGTTTTGTATTTCCAGTGTCAAAGTGAAATTGTTTTCTATCTCTGTAATGGTCTGAAATTTGCACAATAATGCAATTGTGGGAGAAAATATGTAGCTCGTAAGTTTCGCTACTTTCGCGAATAAGAATTCAAGTCTGAAGAGGAAGTGTTTTACAAGGAAAAATATCCGACGAATTATGATATAGACGTCGGTAAGAATAAAACAGAGATTTATGATGTATTGAAAAAAAGAGAGAGTGAAGAAAAATAGTCAGTTCAAAAGAAGTTTATATCAAAGGAATTACTTGGAAGGATCATATTCGTTGAGTAACGTTTTACAATTACAAAAATCATACGGATGTGAAGTCTGCTAAAAAGTGTCCGATATCACCACTATTTCGTGAAAAGGATGTAAAGGAGCGGATTGTAAGGGAAGTTGACCGTTATGTAAACGCCAACTTAGGTTGTCTTTGTCTTGTCTATGATCGAGGCATTTGTCTATATGTTCGAGTCTTGGCCATGGAACGGCGGTGGGAAAGTTACTAGCAACCGTACCTTATTTGTTGGCTTAATCTATTTGTTTCATAATTTTAGGTAGAAAATTTGAATTCAAAATATTTATTTGAATAAAACATTTCTTTTAAATCTAAAAAGGTTTTGTAAAAATTTTAAAAATGTTTGTGACATTTTTATAAAAAAATGTGAGGTTAAATAAAAAATCCTTTTATCATAAAATGCATTAAGCATTTATTAAATCATACCTTTAAGTGATTAAATTTTCAAAATAAAAATTTACTACTAATTACTTGTTTATGTTTAATTTTACATAGAGTGTTTTTACATTTTGTGATTATCAAAACGTAAAGAGGTCAAAAAATATTGATAACGTTTTTAGGCATTATTTCTATCAACAATCTCTCACTTTTTGATGATTACAAAATCTAAACTCATTAAATGAAAAATTATTTGTAAACAATTATTTAGTGAGTTTTATTTCCATTTCTCCCCCTTTTTATAGAATCAAAAAGGCATCATCGATGAATACGTGAAAAGTCAACGGGATAAACGCTCCCCCTTGATGTGTACTCCTCCTCGTTCAAGGGCACCAAGGAATCAAGCTATTGGTAACTTTGCTACAAAACAAGTTAGAAGAACAAGACAACCATTTCTAACATATAGCAAATAGGAAAATATTTAAACATGTTGATAATGCTTAACAAGTGTCAAGTTATTTGTATAAACTAACAAATAACAAATATATATCAACTAGGCTTAACTTTTATGGATATTAAAAATTCAACCAACTAAAAAAGCAAGTGCATAAAAAATATAAAGGTTTATAAATGCATTAATCAGAGTTTTTTGTGAAGAATACCTAAAAGCGCATATTTTTTAGCTAAAACGAAGACATTTGAAGCGATTTTGAATTCCCCTGACCAATAATACCCTTATCTAGCAAAAGAGATACGCGTAATCACGACGTATCCGCCCCAAAACTTCACAAGAATACATGTTTGACCAATTCCCAATACGACGTATCTGACTTCTTACATACGCCGTATCCATGAAGATAACTATTCAAAGATACAGTAAATAAAGTAAATTGGGAAATATATCACTGATTGATTGAGATCGTAGCGCGCGCTCCAAGGAATCCAACCCAATACGTCGTATCGACCTTGCCAGATACGACGCATCGAGTCTTTTTCAGACATTACAAATAGAAGACTCAAAAATAAGTTTTCAGTGTGCAATATCATATTCTTTATACCATACTCATTAAAGACGAATTTTAGAAGAGAAGATCAGCCACCAAGGTCAAGCATTGATCGGGAATCCATATAAGACATTATGTAATTTTTACTCTCTTAATCGTTTGATTTTCATTGTTTGATTATGCTTGTATAATTACAATGGTTGTAGGCTAATACCATCGGGTATTAGCCATCTTAATGAAAGTTTAATGTTTAGTTTGTTTTAAAATCGATTTCTTAATTTATCGTTGATTGTATAATTATGTTTATCACCTCATACATGTTTATGTATTTGAATATGCGACCTATCATTCAACTAGATCTAGTGATACGGACCAAGTAATCTAGATACTATGATAGCTCTCCATATCGTGTTTTATATTACTGGACCAATAGGATCACAAATAACGTTCTATCTTTACCTTTTAATTATGAGCTTAGTTGGACCGGTAGGTAACCTATTTATGTTTTAACAAGTATGTTCTTAATTAATTGGTAAAGACTTGAATAGTGGACTACCAGTATATAAAACATCGTCAGGCAATAAGTGGGTAAAGTCCCGATGGGCTAGGGTTTTGACAGGATCACCACTGCTTGATTCCCTAAGATATATTATAATTAAACTAAAGGATGCTTTATGTGGATGCGTAAATTTTGACAGGATTAATTGTATCTAGGTCTTAGGATGATGTCCCGCCTAAGTCTTAAGAATGATATGCCGCTTCGAGATAAGTAAATCATTGCACAGAAACAAACAAGCCAACATTGAACTGGATTTAATATGGCTAATACATTTTTCTATCATTTGGCTTGTACCGCTTTCCTATCTTCTGATTTTCTTCTTTTGCATTTATTGTGTATTGAATTAATATTTGTTACCACCAAACCTGTGCAAGTCTCTCAGGCTGAAAACCCCTCATATCATTAGACAACGTATATAGCGTAGGTTTAAGCAGTAATTAGAATTAACATAGACTAATTAGGACTAATTAAAATACTGATAGAATATAGGATTAGTGTTTCACTCTTAGTGCTCGACACCATACTTATCGCGAAACTCCATCTTGACTGAGTACACTGCTCGTTAAAGTGTTGTTTTAGGTTTGTCGGCTAAATATAAATTTAAAACTTGATAATCAAATAATTGACCCTACACGACAGCACATTAGGTTTTTGGTGCCGCTGTCGGGGAGTGAATTAATTTAAACCTTATTCTTATTAGTATTTCTAACCATGAATTAGTTTAACTTAGTGTAATCTAATCATTTAAATTCTGTTTGTATTTATTTGTATTGTTTGTATTTATTATTTATTCAAATTCCAACATTTAATTGTTTTTAATAGTATTATGTTCTGATTGATCACCTGATACGCCGTATCCACCAGTTGGATACGACGTATCAAACCTTCTACCCAAAACAGCGTATTGAATTCTACAGTCTAAACAACGTGTCTGTTCTTCCAAACAATACGGCGTACTGGCCTTCAAAAGATACATACGGCATATTCATATTAATTAGATACGGCGTATCTGTCATCTGATACAGTAACAAACGCAATTTTTTTTGTTTTTGATTTCCTGTATTATGTGTTCCCTTCCCTGAGGGCACATCCTACGAATTATTTGTGCTTAATTTCAGGAAACCGTTGACAAAGAAACAACTATGGCAGAACCAAACGACTACATTACCGATACCCGAAAGAAC
Source organism: Tanacetum coccineum (assembly GCA_026074375.1). Taxonomy (NCBI): domain Eukaryota; kingdom Viridiplantae; phylum Streptophyta; class Magnoliopsida; order Asterales; family Asteraceae; genus Tanacetum; species Tanacetum coccineum. The sequence continues at coordinate 1,857 of BQNB010088026.1, read as the reverse complement.
TTCATCTCTAATGATAACGAAGGAAGAATGGTCGAGAAATGTATCGTTGAAATACAAGGAACATTTTTGGTGAAAATACGCGATAATGATTTTAATGGGAATATTGGGGAAAACGCGTTCAAACACATCAATAAATTTCTCGAAGTTGTTAGGCCAATCAAAATCAATGGGCTGACTCAAGACCGATTCAGACTTAGTGTTTTCCTTGTTTCACTCGCAGGAGCCGCAAGTGAATGGTTTACAAAAGAGTGTATAGGCTCAATCACTACTTGGGATAACATGGTCGAAATGTTCGTTCTGAAATTCCACTATCTTTCTGATCACGATGAAGAAGAAGAAACCGATTGTGCTTAATTACAGGAAACTGTTAACAAAGAAACCACTATGGCAGAACCAAACGACAACATTACCGCTACCCGAAAGAACTTTGTCTCTAATGATAACGAATGAAGAATGGTCGAGAAATGTATCGTTGAAATACAAGGAGAATTCTTGGTGAAAATATGCGATAATGCTTTTAATGGGAATATTGGGGAAAACGCGTTCAAACACATCGATAAATTTCTTGAAGTTGTTGGGCCAATAAAAATCAATGGGCTGACTCAAGACCGATTTAGACTTAGTGTTTTCCCTATTTCACTCGTAGGAGCCGCAAGTGAAGGGTTTACAAATGAGTGTATAGGCTCAATCACTACTTGGGATATCATGGTCGAAATGTTCGTTATGAAATTCCACCATCTTTTTGATCATGATGAAGAAGAAAAAACCGAGGAGGATGACAACCCAAATGAAACGGACAATGTTCCTAAAATCTTCAAGATCAAAGGAAACCTATTTGACTTTGAGACACCCTTGTTCGAGGCATTCAACAAATTCAACTACCTTCTAAAAATCGACACTGATCTGTTCACTTATAATGTCCAAAACTTTAAAATTTATGATTAATATGAACGATATTGTTTTTAATGATATAGCAAGGGTATGAACGATATTGTTTTTAATGATATAGTTGAATAATGATATAGCAAGGGGTCCGAAGGAACCGTGGTTAGAAAATGGGGTTCCATATCAACTATGTGATCATATATGCGAACCATATTGTTTTTAGAATGGAAAAACTAAATGGCCCATGTGTGATTCAGATATTGATGGGTTCTATAATGGTGGGAAACTACCAGGAATTGTTCGAGTCAAAAGCATGACCTATTTCCAAGATCATAAGTGGTATGATGAACTAGTTGATGGAAAACTGAAAGAAGAAACCTTAGCACTTAAGGCTAAAGTTGAAGGATCATGAAGAGATGCAGCTCCCGGAGTAATGAAATTTTGCATATGGCTAAAAAATAGTTTTGAAAACTTCCAGGAGCTGGATTATGATGTGCTGGTAAAACTACAAGAATGTTGGCGGAAGGTGAATACTCATGAGATTGCCCTATTTACTTGTATGGAAAATTTCAGACGAGACCATATGCGAATATGAAAACTGAAAAGACTCGTGATCCTTATCTTGACGTCAACCGTATATTTGGCAGGGAATTACAAAGCAAGCAACATCGGTGATACTCAAGAAAATCAAGGACATGAAGAACATAAGGATAATCCAACTCCTGAACCATCAAACTGCAAAATCAGGAGATTCGAGATGATGAAGTACTTATTCAATGATGACGAGGAGTACATTACCATAAAAGAGTCTGAATACCTCAACCATTCAAAGGATAATCTCGATGCTTATCGAGAACTTCTAGGGCCTGTTTGGTAGCGAGATATGAGGCCAAAGAAATGGAAATGCCTTGAACTCTCTTGTTTGGTACGCTAAAAAAAAAAGCGGAGAAACTGATACAACTCTCGAGAATT
>BQNB010088025.1:0-27765 GCA_026074375.1 Tanacetum coccineum | reverse complement strand
CACTGATTTGTAACTAACACTAGCAGATTAAGATCTAAGCTAAGAATTAAACAAATTAAGCATTAAACTACTATAATAAGTAAATATAATCTATTCTAAACAGAGATAAACAACTATTAAGCAGGATTAAGCTAAAATGCAATTTAAAGCTATAAAATAGATTTAAACACAAGATAAAAAGTAAACTGCAAATTTTATTAATGAAAACGAGTTACAAAGCTTATAACAAGAGATTACAAAAGTTTAAATGACAATAAGCTAAAGTTTACTATAATAAGTTAAAAGCTACCCTAAAATTACACTACTCCTACATATCTCCTGTGAGTGAGTGAGGCCTCCTTTTTATAGGTAAAAGAGGAAGCTTCCATTCCTTCTAATCATTGGATCATAATTCATAGCCCTTGGATGAAAAAAGCACACGGATTGCCAGCGTGGCAATCCAAACTCCTTGGAGCTTTTGTACTTCTTTTGAACTGTTTTCAGTGTAAAATTCCCCTTTTTGGTGTGTTTGTTTGATGTACACGTGTAATTCTCTTGTGTCATAGAGCCAATCATGAGCTTTTGATGACGTTCTCTTTGCTGATGTGGAGCATAGTAATAAGCATCTTCGTTGCCTTGTAGGATAAGTAAAGGGATTGGGTTTTACCCGTTTGATTGATGCAGGGTAAGATTGGGGGAGACGGTGAATAGTAATTCACCTATTCGCGCCCTTTTTCTCCTTTTTATAACTTCGTTTGTTTGACCCGATTTAAATGATGTTTGACTTGGGCTTATTTTGATAACAACGGGATTGGGCTGGGGTAAATGATTTTGGGCTTGGGTAAAAGGTTTAGGGGTTTTTGGTTAATATAACACTTAACGACCGTTAGTCTTTTGGTATAAAAGGACTAACGGTGTTATTGATTAAAGGACTTATGGTGAAGTTGATTTAACATTAAGGGCTCATTTGGTGTTTTCAAAGGTTTTGTCTTTATGTGAGTTGACCAATGTTGACCATGGTTGACTTTTGTTGACCATTGTTGATACTTTCTTGTCTCTTGTGTACTCTTTTCGTTCCCGTGTCCGTTTTTGTCCGGTTTTGGCTCTTTTCTTGTGATTTTTGCAATATCCGTACCTACACATTCACAAAAGACAAAATACACATATACAAGCATAATTATGCACATTTTCATCTTTTTAGGGTTTGTTTTGATATAAAAAGGATATGTGATTTTTCACATATCAACGATCCCGAATTATAATTGATGATCTTGCAAAAAAGATTAGGAATTTAGGATGCTGCAAAAATTAAGATTAAGTTCCCTTCCATATGTTAGAATATTTTTCATGTTCTCGAGCAATTAAGACATGGAAAAAAACATAATAACTGCATACAAACATTCGGTTTGTGTATAGAATCTGATTGGGTTATGGAGATGATAATTTCAGGAGAAAGATGACCTTGAGGCTAAGTATAAGGAAGTCAATGAAAATTCAGTTTAGGCTGCATCACGACTGTTAGGATTGTAGCAGGGGCTTGATCGCACGCGCCAACATGCTAATGAGGCACTGAAAGCAATCGATACCGAGAGACAACAATTGTGAAGTGCAAACAACATGTACTTGAAGCTTACAAGTTTTTGGTTCCATGTCTTCAAAGATAAAAAACGTCCAATATTTTCACTAATACATTAATCAATCTCTGAAATTTTCAAGGATTTTGTAAAGAACTTTAGTGTTTTCCTATTGCCAAACAATGTAATCTTAACTCTCATATCAAAAGGGCATGTCTTCTCATTTCTATTTTTTTAGTTCAGGATCTTGCATGCATCTTGTATTATTTGTTATTTTTACTCTTATTATCTCACTCTCGTTTAGAATTCGGGACAATATTAAAGAGTTGCGCCATTCCATGGAGCCCAAAGAGAATGCTATTGAAACATTGCAACAGTCACTGCTAGAAAAAGAGCAGGTATTAAACTTTGTAAACTATTTTTAACTTACAGTTCTACATAGTTAGTTATGACTTGTGAGTTGCGACCATATAAGGAAGTTTATCTATTTATCTTATTATTTTCCCCAATTCATCGTCTTCTGTTCTTAGTGATAGCTGACCACTTAATCTTCATTTAGAGAAAATAAGAGGGCTAACGTAAAAAACCAAAAAAATATTGTACTTTTTCAAAATTATAAACATTGAGCACTTTTAAAAATTGTAAATAATGCACAACTCACCAGTATTATGTGGTATAAACATAAGTGTTGGTCTGTTCCTAAAGTTAACGGGTTGGTACACCACACCTCATTAAAATATGCAAAATGTTTAGGTATTTATGTATATTTTCTGATGATTTTGTTCTATGCAAAAGAATCGTATAAACCGTCCTTGGCTAACTTTCAAAAACCAGGCTCTATGTCAATGTTGAATAGAATCCCCTCCCCTTTGACCCCCCTACTGAAAACGGGCTCTATGTGCTGTTTCAACCGGGCTCTATAGCATTTTTTGTAGTAGTGATTGACACCACCAAATGTAAGACATTTTTTATGTTAACAATTTCATTTTCTAATTAACACTTACAACACTAACTTATACACTAAGCAGTACTAACTAACAAATAGTACTAACTTATACACTAGCAGTATTAACCTCTTTAGTAGCATTAACTTCTCTGAGCAGTCTTAACCATGAGCAGTACTAATATTCACTAGCAGTACTAACTTTGTACTAGCAGTAGTAAACACTTAGCATATTTTTCTTTGAAGTTCACTAGCAGCATTAAATCAACCAAGCAACATTAACTTCAAACATAATGTTACCAATATGATATTAATATTGCTCATGGTTAATACTGCTCAACATTAATGTTGCCAATATGATATTAGTGCTGCCTGTTTGTAGTTATTAATGCTGCTTATATATTTGTGTTGTTGGTTCTTTGTTAATACTGCTATTGGGATTAAGGAAAATTAATGCTGCTAATATATATGTTAATACTATTCGAGTATATTAGTGATGTTAAAGAAGTTTGTGCTATTGAAGTACCTTCAATTGTTATTTTTAAGGTGTGCTTATTTGTGTATTACATTGTGTTGTGGTTGTAGGCATGGTGATGGTGATCGTTGATAGTGGTATAGGATGACGAGCTCCGCTGACAGAAAAGAGACATGTAGAGCTTTGGAATATTTTTTATTAAAAAAAGCCAAATAAAACTATTCTTTATGAAATACTTAGAAATGTTCATAGATTGTGTTTAGCTGATAATTTAATTATGTACGACATTACAATTGTATATTTGATTCAGTTATATACATTCAAGTTTTATTCAATTTGAAATTGTTTTTTGTTTTTAATTGATCTGTTTCACACACACACACACACACACACACACACACACATATATATATATATATATATATATATATATATATATATATATATTAATGACACAAATTATTAATTTGTTATATGTGACTAAAAGATGCACTCACATAATATGGTCACGCTTATCAACATTATTGGTCACTTTTTGTTTAATTTGATGTGTGACTAAATATTACAAAACGCCACACAAACTTAAAATTCATGTGACCATTGTATGAACAATAGTCAACAAAATACACATTAACATTGACTTTAAATCAACTTTTGGTCCACTTATTAACACTTTTGGCCACTTTTGGTTAACTTGTATGTGACTAAATTAAAAAAAACATGATTTGTGTGACTAAATATTACAAAACGCCACACAAACTTAAAATTCATGTGACCATTGGATGAACAATAGTCACACAAAATACACATTCACTTGACTTTAAACAACATATGGTCACACTTATTAACACTTTTGACCACTTTTGGTTAACTTGTATGTGACTAAATCCCAAAAAAACCATGCTTTGTGTGACTAAATATTACAAATACCACCACAAACATAAAATTCATGTGACCATTGGATGAACAATAGTCACATAAAATACACATTTACTTGATTTTAAAAAGCATATGGTCACACTTATTAACACTTTTGGCCACTTTTTTTAAATTATATGTGACTAGCTCAAAAAAAAACAACACCCGTTGTGTGACTAAATCATCACAAACGTCACATTTATTATATATTCATGTGGCCACAGGACGGGAAATAGTCACACAAAATACACAATTACTTAAATAAATCATCTCAAATGTCACATATATTATATATTTATGTGGCCAAAGGACGAACAATAGTTACTCTCAAAAACCATTCGTGTGACTATAAAGTGTTTACGATCACTAATACTGATTAATCCAACAAAATTGTGTTTAATTTGTCACACATATTCGGGTTTTGGTCACTCTTTTTCAATGGAAATAGCCACGAACTCCCTAACGTCACCGTATGTGACCTACAGTGGCGCGACCTTTAGTGACAAACATCCAAAAAAACACGTGTGACCATATGTATATCGTCACACATTTTTGGAGTGACCAAGTTTTTGTACCAGTGATTGCTCAATTCCTTAACTCGAGCAAGCTAAAGGTTAAAATTATTTAAAAGCAAAAAAGATGGATGCTTAATTCCTAAAGATCTAGGGGCGAACCTCATATTTTTGGGGTGGAATTTTTGAGTGGTAGGGTTTTTGTGTTAGTCATATAACTCCTGTCAAATGAGACGCTTCTAATACTAAGTTTTCATCGGTTTATGCCATAAATATTTTTTAAATTTGGGTCAAAATTACCGTCTATGCTATGTTTCAGTATATTACTCATCTTTTTAAGAGCAAAGCAAATGCAATTGAAGGAATAGTTTCTAAGGCTTTTATTTCTCCCCTACACTTATTTTGAACATTGTCCTCAATGTTCTATGAGTACCCGAAAAACAAATAAAGGGAAAATAAGAAAAGCGAGAGAACTAATACTCCCCTGGGTTTGCTCAATAATGGAGAAGAAACATAATGATCCTGGCTAAATCGTCATCCAAGAATTGGTACATGTAAAAATCCAAAGAACTTCCGGGTCTTTCCTTATCAAATATAACATGCAAATCAAAGACAAAAGCAACTATACCAAGCGTAAAATTCTACAGGAAACAATATAGAACCTTATTAATTGTGAATTAAAATCCTAAGAAATCAATAAAGATAGAATGTATGCACTAATGTAATCGTGGCTTTCGGCAAGAGTTAAGAAAATTAGAAATTTTAGAAATTACACAAAAATAAATTTTCAAAAATTCAAAAAACGTAAAAAATTTATAACTGCAAGCTGGTGACGCCGTCAGGAAAAATCCTGACGCCGTCTCTAGTAAAACTTCTTGTTTCGTTTTCTTGGAAAAATTTCTACACAAATATCCTATTAGTTATTTCCTGTAAAAAATTTCTGCACATGCCACAATAACGGTTAGTACAAACATATTACTCAAAACAAACAATAAAAACATAAAATGTGTGAATTAATCTAGAATTATTTATTTTATATGTTTAAAAATGGTTCTTAGAAACCGGACATTTCTCCCCTATACTTATTTTATGTCAAATACCTTTGATTATAATTAAGACGAGGTAAAATATAATAGAAAGCATGATCACATAACAATCAAACATATAAAAATAAATAATAAAGAAATAGAACACACGACACTCCTAAAATGTAAGAAATATAAAGATTAGGTTGCCTCCCAATAAACGGTAATGGTTCTGCACTCACTTTTTTGGTTGGATACGGAAGTCCGCGAGCTCTCCAACTATGGAAAAAAATTGGTATCGGGGATGTTCTCGGGCTCTTGGATAGTGGGGCGTAGTGATTGACACCACCAAATGTAAGACATTTTTTATGTTAACAATTTCATTTTCTAATTAACACTTACAGCACTAACTTATACACTAAGCAGTTGTCAAGAGTTGTGGAGCAGATTAGTTCGGAAAATTGGAAGGAGATAGATAATGAATCGGAAGATAGGAAGGTGGAGAGAGATGCTGAAAGGGAAGGAGAACCAAATATCATTGCAACATTTGGCAGCAATCGGGGTATAACAATTTGGGATCCCGGAAATAGTTTTTTTAGACATCACCTTGAGGACAAAGTGGTTTCGAAGGAGCAGGGAGTGTTACGCCTTTGGTTTAAGATAAGTGTCATAGTTTATTATGTCGTATAATAACTATCTTTATTTTATTATGTTTGAGTCCTAATAAGAAAATTTGATATCTTAGGAAAGGTCTTGTATTTAACTTAGACTAGTCTTGTATTCGACTTGACTGCATTCGGTATAAATATATCGAACCATTCATGAATGAAATCAATCAAGTTAAAAGATCAAAATATATATAGTTCTTCTCTTTATTTTTTTAAGGAGCTTGCACACGCTTGAAGTAGTGTTACTATCTAATACAACCCCTAACAAGGTCGTATCATATTTCTTTTCACTTTTTTTTTCATTAACTCATACTTAAGAACTCAATGTTCATGTTTTGTTGTATTTGTCTCCGTGTTAGGAAATAGGATCTTGAGCATGTTTTTGATCCTATATCTTCTTGTAAACATTATATTTGAGTTAGTAATATATCTTCGTTGTTTCACCAAAAAGGTTTTATCAATGTTTAACTACGACACTGAAGTTATCTTTCAAAATGTATCAAAGTCTTACAATTGTTTCATTGTTATAAAAGTAATTTTGATTCAAACTGCTAAATGAAACAATAATAAAACTTCTTCCAAAATGTATGAAATTTTTACCATTGTTTAATTTTTATAAATGTAAAATTGATTCAGACCGGCTAAGTATATTTAAGAGATCGAGATTATATTATTATGTACTTAAAAACTGGTCACTCAACAGACTTCTTCTAGCAATTTACTTCTTCCATGGCGACTGTCCACCTTCACTGGTTACTCTTTATATTCTCCATTTGTATATAATATTTGCTCAGTTTTTTCAACCTTCATCAACTTCTATTAAACTGAAAATCCTAAAAATTAGTTGCTTTCAGGTACTTAATATCTTATTGCCTTGAATCACACTGTTAATATAACTACTGGCTAATTAAAATTTACATCAGTTTATGTTACATTAAATTAATATTTGTTCAATGTTATAGGTTACTGCTTAACTTTGTTGATGTGTTGTTCTTCCTTTGTGATGTGACTAGATAACCAATTGTTTGTGTTTTATGAATTAATACGTATCTTTTTTATTTTGTTGTTTGTTCTTCTTGAAGCTTATTGCTTACTAATTGTATTTAAGACTATTGAGGCAAAATAAGGGAGATTTGATTACCACAGTCTACAGGATTAGTATGTGTTTAAGCAAAGGAGTTGACACATAATCCTTTTTTGTTGTCTCTAATACACAAATTCCTTAAGCTTACTGGCCTATTAAAAAAAGGATTAGTTGCAGCAAATTGTAAATAGTTTTCATCATTTTGTGAATGTATACACTATACAGTATACCTTAAGTGCTTGTAACATACTTACATATTAATTTGCGATTATTTAGAAGTTAGAACTATAATTACGTCATATTGAAAGGTAAGAACGGGTAAGTATATAATACTTTGGCATTTAGTCGATCAGCATACGTGTAATAGTATGCATTTAGCGATTCCAAATGAATGATATTGTTTATTAAACACACCTAGCATCCATAAAAAAGCTGGTATAGTATACTTATGATCGATCAGCTAAATATTGTTGATCTGATTGAAGCTTGTAATCATTACTGTATGCAGTTATGCTATATTGTGTTAATTTCAATGATGTAGTATACATACTTGTTTTGTTATATGCTTGTGATTCAAGACTTCACATATGTTTCTGATACCTTTTTACTCTATAGAATGGGTGGATGTTCATTTGAGGACGATTGCGAGTTAATTTCTCCTAGAACACTAGTTTTGGTTGGTAAAACGGGTAATGGAAAAAGTGCAACTGGGAACAGCATTCTTGGAATGAAGAGTTTTAATTCTAAAAGAAGTTCGTCTGGAGTTACAATTACATCTGAGTTGCAGGCAACTTCATTGGATGGTCAAATGCTAAATGTTATCGATACTCCAGGTATTGACATAAACTAAGTTAACACTGATTGATATGATTTTATTCTGGTAAGAATAAACTACTTGTGACAATTTAAACATCTGCAACTCTTTTTCTTCTATATTGCCTGCCTCACTTTTGTCATGATTTCAGGACTATTTGACTCCACTCTTGATTTTGACTTTATTGGGAAGGAGATTGTCAATTGTATCAACATGGCGAAGGATGGTATACATGCTTTCCTAGTTGTTGTCTCAATCCGCAGTCGCTTTTCAGAAGATGAAAAGGCAGCCGTAAGCAGCTTGTTGACTTTGTTTGGAAGAAAAATTTATGATTACATGATAGTAGTATTCACTGGTGGGGATGAACTTGATGATGATGGTGAGAGTTTAGAAGATTTCCTACGTGACTCTCCCAAAGCATTAAAGGTTAAAAAGTTGTGTGTGCATTTAGTTTAATCTTAGAGCACTGAGAGTGGTGGTGCCATAGGCTCGTGCCATAGAGAAAAAAGTGAGGAAAATGGAGTTTGGCACCAGATTTGGTATGGCACCAGAATTCAGTGGAGTGGTGAGCCATAGCCGAGAGGCCTTGGCACGAACCATGGAGTGGTGAGCCATAGCCAAAACTCGTGCCATAGGGCTAATTTTTCATAAAAAAAAAATAAATAAAAAAATACTATGGCGTCGGCTGTTAGCTAACAGCCGAGAGGCCTTGGCACCAACCACGGAGTGGTGCGCCATTCTTTTTTCTCGCGCCAAGGCTTGGCGCCAGCCGATGGCACCACCATTCCCTCCGCTCTTACAGGAAAAGGTTTCCTTGTAATACCTAAATTAATATGCTTAACTGGAGTGTGATTATTGTTTCAGGAAACTCTAACCCTGTGTAATAATCGCTGTGTTCTTTTTGACAACAAGACAAAAAACGAAACCATAAGATCGAATCAAGTACAAAAACTACTATATAACTCAATATAACCAAATGTAATCATCTTGCATAAACCCTTTGGAACGGCCATTCATTTATCTGATTAAAACGGGAGAGGGCCCAATGGTATCTTTCTCAAACTATCAAGTGGAGGAACAAATCCTTTATTGACTACAAGTGTTGGGGATGCTCTTCACATACACTCTAAAAATATCTTTTATAACTACCTTGTTTCAGGACCAGCGTTTTTGGCTATAATCAAAAGTGAAATCCACACATAAACAGAACTTGCTACATCTCAAGTCTAAGGACAATCTTAAAATCAACCATTTTTCGATATTTTACTCATGACATGGATCCAAAAAGTAAATGAAGAAAGATTGGTGGTATCCAATATGCATCCCTAGAGAATAACATATGGAGTTTGGTGGGAACACATCTATATTTCACTAATATAACCAACACTCACATTTGCCTTACATAACAATATTCCATATTGTTAACCGACAATGGACAAATTTAGAATGATAAATCATTCAAGGATTAAACATGCAAATATAGAATAACAGTTGTTATATGAATGAAAAACAAATCCCAAGCATCTTTATTCATCAGAAATTAAAAACTGTCTTACAATTCCAAAATTATCCAAATACTAATAAAACACAGATGTTACCTGAACAACGTAGCGCAACAATTCCGATATTCCTTAGTAATTCGAATGCTTAGGGAATGCCAAACTTTGTAGAAAGGGTTCAGCTAAATTATATATCATCTGTTTCAATCTTTTTTTCTTCCTCACATCACCCCAATCTTAATGGCTCGAGTGCGAAGATAGTGACCTTTAGCGCGAAAATGGTCTTGCACCTTTAGTGACGTCCATCACTTATTCGCTATTGCTAATGGCTCCAGTATTATCACCATTAACATAACTTTAGAGGTTCTTCCATTGTGGGTACAATGCCAAGCCACAGAAAATGATTTACGAATCCATACATCCCTCTTTTGGATGCATCAAAAGCAGCGATATATTCAAGGAAAGGTGGGGGGGGGGGGGGGGGGGGGGGGGGAAAAAAAAAAAACATCACTGTAGATGAGGTTTGCAAAAATACTTGTTTTGTACTTTTCCATCAATCAGCACCTCCATTTAGAACGAACACATATCCAGTCTGCGACTTTAGGTTGTCAGCATCCGTCAGATATCCAGCATCAGTGTAGCAAGAAACTCTGAGCTGTCGTTTCATATTACCTCCATATACCAGAAACATATCCTTAGTATTGCGAAGATACTTAAGAATATTTTTAACCAGCAGATCCAGTGATCTTCACCCGGATCCTGTGAAATCGACTTGTCATTGTTTTTGCAAACCGCAACATCAGGCGAGTACATCTCACAGCATACATAATAGAACCATAGCCGAAGCGTAGGAAATATCTGCATGCGCGTTTCTCAGACATGCGGTGAAGCCCTTGTGACTACTCAATTTAAGCTTTTCTTGCATTGGATCTTTCCAAAAACAACCTTGGAATTTTCCGCATGTAAAATAATTTCAAGATTTTCCCAATGTAAGCACTTTGATTTAAACCAATTAACCGCTTTTGACTCAAATTCACGGTAATCTAGATATCCACGAATATATGTATGCATCCCCTAAAATCTATTCATAGCAAAACTTCGTCCAAGATAGGATATTACATCTTGATTAACATTGGAATTGTGTTTCCCATTAGTAATATGTCATTCGACATATAGAACTAAGAATGCGACATAACATCCCACTAGCTTTCAGGTATACACATGGCTCATCAGGATTTTAAGCGAAACCGAATTTCTTGATTTCATCATCAAATCTCTTATTCCATTGCCTTGATGCTTGCTTAAGTCCATAAATAGAACGCTTAAGTTTGCATACATGGTTAGATCTTTTGGAATTCACAAAACCCTCAGGTTGCTCCATATAACGTCTTCGGATAGATGTCAATGAGGAAAGCGGTTTTGTGACATCCCAATTGCCATATTCTTCATAGTACGCGGCATAGCTATGATGAACCTAATAGCTCTAATGTCCTCTACAAGAGAAAAGTTTTCTCAAAATCAACCCCGTAGGTTTTGAGTGAAGCCCTTTGCTACAGAGACGAGCTATAAAGATATATACTGCACCATCCATGTCAGTCTTTTTCTTGAAAAGCCACTTGCTACCAAAGATTTTAGAATTGGGAGGAAGCTCAACTAAGACCCATACATCATTGTCTTTCATGGATTTCATTTCCACATTCATCGCATCAAGCCATTTCTTGGATTCAGGATCCAACAATGCAGCTTTATAGTTAGCGGGTTCACCGAGATCCCCTAACTCATGCTCCTCAGCATCGATGTACAAACATAAACGATATGTGGGACGACGTGTCCTTGTGGACAGAACAACGAATGGGATTGATATCACTTTGAAGGTTCATCAATTTTCTTGATCATACCTCTTCATGATTTAAGCTAGTGGACTACAGAATGGATTTGTATCTTCTTCTCTGAATTACGTTCAAGATCTTCCACCCTCCCACTTGTTTTTAGATCCAAGAGCTTTAGGACCAAAGAACTCAGCATTTAGCGAGCAACCAAACACTTTGAGTTCTCTAGATGGTTTGTAGAAAAGAATACCCATTGTTTTCCTTTTGGTATTCCTACAAGATACACTTATAAGATCTAGGGTCAAGTTGTCAGGTTCGAGTAGGAGTATCATGCTTAACAAATGCCTCACAACCCAGACTTCTTAATTAAGACAGCTTAGGGGCTTGCCCATAAGGTGGCCACATTTCGTAAGGTGTCTTATCAACCTTCTTAGATGGAACCCGTTGATAATGCTGTCAGCCAGTCTCAGTGCTAAAATCCCAAAGGACTTTGGTAAGTAGTTTGACTCATCAATAGATCGAACCATGTCTACATGTTCGATTTCTCCTCTCAGACACACCATTATGTTGTGGCGTGTAAGGAGGAGTGTGATGGGCAATTATCCCATGCTCCTTTAGATGATCCAAAACTCTTGACTCATATATTCACCTCCACGATCAGAACGTAGTGACTTAATGGTCTTCCTGAGTTGGTTTTCTACTTCTTTTTGAAATACCTTAAAGGTTTCAAACACTTCATGTTTATGTTTCAGCAAGTAAACATAACCAAAAAACGACTGCAAACGTCATTTGAAGTTGGACGAAGTAGCTATCTCCTGTTCTTGACACTATTCTAAATGGGCCACATAACATCGTGTTGTATTTAGTCCAAGTAGATCTAAGCCCTTTCCACTTGATGTGAATAGGTGATTTCTAGCCATCTTACCAGACAAGCATGAAACACAATTTCCTAATTGACTCAATGTCAATAGAATTGAGAAGGTCCATCAATGTTGCAAAGACTATTTCAATGCGTTTCTTGGTAATGTGTCCAAGACGAACAGTGCCACAAGAGAGAAAGTCTAAATTTTATTTTGGCTCAATTAATTAGTAAATGCATACATAGAACTATCGTTTGTATAGAACCAAGACATATACAATATTCAAAAATCTCCATCCCGAGGAACAGACATAAAATAACACTAGATATCCATTTTGAAACTGAAATAAGACATTTTTATCACAAAACGATTACAAATCCATCCGTCAAACACACGCGAAACTAAATAACACCTCTATTATAGAGGGAGCATAATAGACAGATTGGTTCAAATAACCATAACTATCCACTAGGGAGATCTAAGAAAGATAGAGTTCCAAGTGCTTAACGCTAGCATGATACCATAGCAATTACGCCCACGTACAGGACTTAAAGCCCTGGTTTTCCAGCTTCCTACTATCCCCGTAGACCCTGAGTAGTAAACAAATATGAGTATCCCGACAACAGTGTCATAAATCCAAGAATTTACTAGGGTAATGAGTAGAGTCTATGGTGAAAATACCTAAGCGCTAAGCTCCCCTGAGGCCTAGCTTCTTCTTTTTACATCAACTCGGTGATATACACGGGACAAGTCAATTCTCCAGTGCCCAACTTCACCACATTGGAGACAAATGGCACCTATGCTTGGGTTAATCCTTCTTAGGTGTTGTAAAGTCTAGGTTTAGGAGGCAAATTGAACATTGTTATGAGCAAATAAGCCCATACTTGTTCTTTCCTTTACCTTTACCTCCTCTACCAGATTTGTTCGGTTTAATTCATATGTTGGTTTTTTTGAACCCTATCCTGCCTCGTATTGCATTGAAGTGGCAGGATTAGCATCTTTCTTATGGCATAGCGATTCTTCCAATGCAGCTTTAAAGCTGGCATGTAGTTCATTCACCTGGTCTTCTTCCCACATGCCGTGCATATTGAAATTTTGCACGAAGCTGGTAAAATCCTTGTTTAGAGAGACTAAGATAAGACTCACTGCAAGATTTTGACCAACTGGTTGACCGAGTCGCTCCAAGTTGTCAATGTAGCCCTTCATCTTAAGAACGTGGGAGCTAACAGATTGACCTTCCTCCCTGCATGAAGTGTGAAATTCTCTCACAGTCGCTGCAGAAGTTCCTGTCATCTTGTTGGAAAACATAGCTTTAGTTCTTGGAGCATGGTCATAAGCACCAAGAATGAGTCTAGATTTTTCGTTGGATATCTAGGTCCATGGTCACAACATAAACATGATCACATTAGCAACTTCCTTTTGGCCTTTAACCCATGCAGCATGAGCTGCAAGGTCCTCAGGAGGAATTTGCTGTCCAGGTGGTGCAACTGGTGCAACAACAGGAATAGTATGCTTCAAGGGTAATATACCCTTGTCTTCATTTGAAAGTACCAAAACTTATATGTCAGTACCAATCAATGGAAGTGGGTCCCAGTGAGTTTTTGTTTCTCAAAGAAACTCCTGGAATACCGATTGTATCCCGACTGAGGTAGTCAACAACAAATAAAAGTCCAAACAATTAGTATTTTCGATAATTAAATTCTTAATAGAATTAACTACCCAATTAATTTACTAATTAAGACTAAGATCCAACTTGCAGTCCCACTTATTACCCAAGGTCTGACCAGGATGTAACCAAGTGGGGCAAGAGGTAAGCGTCGAGCGTTAATTGCAATTTTAATGCAACTCTTAAATTATGATACTTGACAATACATTAGACATCATGTAATAATGTTAAGCAGCATGTTAGTATCAATCTTATGCCTCGTGTCCAGTGTCCTGACCAAGAACTCGAATTAAGTCGACAAACGAGAACTTGTGAAAATCGTCAAAGGTCCTGTACCAGTAGACGTAAATTCACCATGGTAGGAGAGGTTCGCACAAGGTCTACCAAGAGACTCAAACCAAGTGCACGTGTTCTACGATTGAGTGGCATAGACTTAAATTTTCTAGGGTTATTCACATAAATGTGTCAAAACGTGTACAAAGAAGCATGTAAACAACTTTGTAACACTAATTTAAAACTTTTATAATGACACTGAAGTTGACATTCCATGGTTTCACTGTAACTCCAATCGAACATGTCTCAATTATTGTTGGTAATCATGATTAATCATATATACGAGAAACATAATCGTTAATTAATGGAATGACTATTGATCCATAACCATTTTTAACACGGTATCAGAAACAAAGAGATTGTAAATAAATAAATCATTTATCTGTGACTTTATGAAACCACACTCGGATATTTCTTGGAGCATTGGCGTGTTGCTAGACGCTTACCAATGTTATTATAATATTTATACATATCCGAGGTTTAGGGATTCATTGTTTCACACAACTTGAAAACTAATCCTTAAATTTCTCTCCCTCTCCCTCTTTGAGTTTGATCAACCGAAACCCACACCAAGGGGGTTTTTAGTTTTGTGTTTGGTTTGACAAAGGGTAAAACCATAAGGGTTTTCAATTGTTTATTTCTACGAGAACATAGTGGTTTGTAAGCTTATCACTACTAGTCCTAGCATACTTAATTGTTTGCTAAGAAAGTATTGCGTGTGTTGAAGTAGAATCTTACTTTAGATCTTGGGTGGTTAGTGCGTGGTATACGCTTTATACACACGCGTATATTCAAGAAGGTGGTTACATTAATTGCTAAAAGGTACACGTTCTTGTTCTTTTGTTAATTATCTATTCTATACGTGTTTATATGTTTTTCGCTGCGTACTCGTGATTTAAATTGGTCAATAGTTGTTAAAACCCAACAGTTATGACTTATGAGATTATATAAGAACAGTTCGTCTAATACATAAAACAATTATAGTAAAAGATAATCTACGAAAAGTTTGCCTTCGAAACATGCATGTTGTTAGTATATTAGTAAAAAAAAGTAATTTGTTCTACTTGCGTTTGTTTAATAATGAGTCTAATTTATATTCATCATATTTTCTCTGATTGTTACATGGAATTAGATTCATTAATTTATATCGATTGAATACAATCAAAAGATTGGAATATTAATTGTTTAAATGTCAATGGTAGAATAAGTTTTAGAGGGACAATCGATCTAGTATAAAATTGGTGCGTGTGATAACTGGTATTGTTAATTAAACTGTTAATAGGATTAACTCTTAAAACAAAACAATAATGACAACAAGCTTTATCTGTGTTTGTTTTTTCTTTTCTATTCTTCTTTGTTTGTTATTTTTTCTTTAGGTAATACTCCTTGGCACATACTTTGCAATTTGAGTTATATATTAACATGCATGTACCGTGAACATTTAGTTATCATGGAATAAAAGCTTGAAAATCTTACTATTTTGGTTCTCGACATTAGTGGAAAAAATTATTTATCTTAGAGGTTGGAAGCAGAGACATACTTAGATGCATATGGGCTTGGAGATACAATCCATGCGGGAAAGGTAACAACCTCCATGCAAAAGGCTAAGACATTGATGTTTATACCCCATCGTCTCCATGTGGATTTAAAAATTGAATACCTTACTGTGAAAGATCCACTAGTCCTTTGGAACAAATTAAAGGACATATTTGACCACCAGAAAACGGTGATTTTGCCTAAGGAACGTTATGAGTGGACTCACTTGAGACTACAAGATTTTAAATCAGTGAGTGAATATAATTCAGCAATGCACCGTATTACTTCCACATTGTTATTATGTGGGGACACGATTAGTGATGCTGAAATGTTGGAAAAAACTTTTTCCACATTCTATGCTTTTAATATACTATTGCAGCAACAATATCGAGCCAAAGGTTTCACAAAATATTGTGATTTGATTGCATGTTTGCTAGTGACTGAGCAAAATGATGAGCTTTTAATGAGAAATCACGAGACTCGTCCAACTGGTGTTGCTCCCTTACCGAAAGAAAATATGGCAACTTATAATGATCATAGTGGAGGTCGCGGTCACGGATATGGCCGTGGACGAGGGCGTGGACAAGGTTATGGTCATGGTCAAGGGCGTGGATTTTGTAGAGGTAATTATTATGGTGTTAATCACGGTGTTCAGTTTAAGAACACAAGTAGCCACAATAAGTGGCAAGATAAAGAAAAGAATGAGAATGATGGAGATGAAAAAGAAAAGGGTGTAACGGAAAATTCATGTTATCGTTGTGGAAGGTTTGATCATTGGGCAACGCATTGTCGTACACCCAAGCATCTAGTTGCACTTTACCAAAAGTATATCAAAAATAGAGAAAATGATATGGAATCAAACTTTGTTTATGATGATAGAGATGATATTCCAGAAGGTCATAAAGACCAAAATGATGCAACTCATTTGGATGATGATGAATTTCTTACAAATGAGTAATTGGCAGAGTCGAGCCAAGATTAATTTGTCTTTATTTTAATTTCCTTTATGCTATTTATTTGGAATCTTCTAGGTGTTATGTTTAGGCTTTCTTGATTATGTTTGAATTCTAATTATTCTTGACTATAAAATGTTATATCAAGCTTTATTTTACTTAGTTACACTTTGTTTTATTGTCAACGAGGTTTGAAACCTACGCTTCGCGCCGGTGTGTTTGTCAATGGAAGTATTTTGTGCATCAAAAGTATTACGTGCATCACAATGTTATGAGTCTTGGAAAAATAAGTACTAATCTTAAATACAGAAGTTATCTAAGCAAATATTTATCTTTATATTACATGTAAATATGGAAAAATGATAATGTTATCATAAAGTTACAAAATTAATAAATATCTAGTATGTTGGACATATTTACATATAATCTAGCGTTTAAATAAGTATACACAATGCTTGCATACTTGATCAGAGTCTCCCAAACTCCAATTCAAAGAACGCGGACATGAAAATTTACCAACCGTGCAAAATAAAAGCTTCCCAATTCTCGACGCTTTACATCTAATGAAAGCAAGATCGGTGAGTCAGCAAGGCAGTAAAATTTAATGTGGAACACGTAAAAAATATTTAATGCCATACTTGGCTAAAGTTTTAATTCTTTTAAAATCTGGTTGACCCTACCATTTCATTTAAAATCTGGTTCACCTGACCATGCCATCTATGAATAAAAATTGAAGGTGTGTAGGTCAACACGGGATGAAAGTTTTTTACTTAATGTCTAAAGTGGTGTTTGGTTGCTGCTTCTTTAGTTAGTGTTGTCTAAAAGGAGTGTTTGGCTACAGCTATAATGTTGCCTAAATTGGTGTTTATTTAATGATTTCAATAGTTACTAGTGATAGGCTATTGAACTCAGTTATATAGGATATTGAATATTGAACTGATTTACATGATATTGAACTAAAGCAAATGGTGTTATCGGGGTCCAAGATTAGGAAACCGTGTTTGGCTTCTAAGGAGGTTTTTATGAGCAAGCCTAACATTGTTGATATTAGTGTTAGTTTCCTTGGGTAAGAAAAATCACAAACCATAGATTTTGAAATTGTACGACATATATCATGATAAATCTACCACAATGTACAGATTGGGATGTTAGAATGGATAATTCATTCAGGAGGAGAATGAGCAGCGAGAAATTTAGAATGAATTATAATAGACATGTTTATCCTCACACTAATATGAACTTGGAGTTAAATGGGACAATTCATTCTCAGATATAGAAATTGCCAGACAAACAAGGTTAGTGACATGAATAAAGTGACTAGATAATATATACGCTGCTAGTGCTCCAATTACAAATTTTTGTGTCCTAGCATTATCCAATTATTGGAGTAGTATGTCTATGAGGCACGTCTAACTACGTGATAGGACCTATTCAATTCCAAATAATAAAAGTCCTGAATGAAATGATAAAATGGAGAAGAAATTTAAGATGGTCGTATCGAGGTTAAAGACCCCATTAATAGTCTCCTAAAGGGGACACTAGATGGTATGATGGCAATGATGATCTCAAATAAATGATTATTTAATTATTGTCTAGTAGAGTGTGGAATCAAAAAGAATTGAAACGACGTCGATAATACTATTGTATGTAATAAACCGCATGATAAATAATGTGAGGATCTTGGATACCTGCAAGATGTGCAGATGTATAACATTGAATGGTCAATAATAATGGAAGACGTGTAAAATGTTTATGTTCTCGGCAACATGTATGAATAAGTTGCTAGGGTCTAACACAAACAAGAGCTCATTTTATGTTGAGATTCCTTTTAAGGAGTATATAATGCATGAATCACGTGTTATGATTTTAAAATTCTTGAGAATAATAATAATCAATTAGATTGTACAAGTTACTCGAATTCAGTAAATCGAGTATTTCTATTTTTTTTTAAAAAGTACAGGAGATATGAGTTTATATATTACTAACCCGTCAAACAAGTTTAGTTGTTTTATAGATGCAGGATATATGTTTAACTTAACAGGTCGGTCTTAAACCGGATATGTTTTCACAAATGGAGACACTACAATTTCAAGGCGTTCAGCAGAGCAAACAATCGCGGCTATTTCATCCAACCATACTGAATTTTTAAGAAGAAGGCGTTTTTAGTTTTTGCATGAAGATAATGTAGAAGCAGTTCTTACTTCAAGAGAAGGTAATCAAGATTAAGTCGATGGTTGTCATCAGAGGGAGACAATACGCGCTGCACTCTTTTTCCCTTAGTTATGGTTTTGTCCCACTGGGTTTTCCTGGCAAGGTTTTTAATGAGGCAGCATTTCACAAAGCGTATTAATAATATGGACATCCAAGAGGGAGTGTTATAGATAATTATATGTGGATGTCCTTATCTCCTAATATGAGTTAGAGTTTATATGTAACTAGGAGATGATTTCAGTTTATCTTTTGTATTCTATTATAGGACCTATGGTCTATTTGATTCATAACACCCCCCCCCTCCCCCCCCCCCCCCCCACTTTTCATTCTCTCAAACTTGTGTTCACAACATTTTTATTATTATTATGATTTTATTTATAATTATTATTATTTTATATTTAATAATTATTATTTATTTAAAATTAAATATAATTTCAATTTTTATAGCTTACTTTTTAATTTACAACTTATATAAATTATAGAGTATATGTTTTATTATAAAATTTAGATGTTTATTTAATAAAATACATAAATTATAATTGGTTTATATTCTTTATATTATATATATCCTATATATATATTTACCTAATATTTCATATATTTATATATATCAAACTCCCGCTGGTTAGTGTGTTTAGCACGTTTGATGTTTTTTTGCTCCTCGATCTTTCTTGGTCGGCTCACCTGATAAAATGCGTTTTTTGTATAGGATCTACGGTGGGTTGCTGTAGGATCGCAATCAGAGAGGGTTCTCGGATCAGGTAGTGTAGTAGGAAGGATCGTTAAATCTCTCGCACGTAGGAGTAACGATCGTTAATGATCTGCGTTTATTCTCGCCGATCGTATCTTTAACTCGTGTCGATTTACTCGATTTAACGGAGTTTTCCATAATTACCAAGTTACTATTCTTACGTCTTACATACTTTTTTGCCTTCACAATTACCTTGCTTTTTTTTTTTTTTTTTTTTTTAGGCCTCAAAAAAGAATTCCAGAAAAAGGAAAAAATATCAGTTAATGTTCATCGCTGATATCTGAGTGTATACAAGTTATTGACGTTTCTTTTACAGATATTTTCTAATCTATGTAACTACGCACTATTTTTTAATTTTCTACTTTTCCCAATTAGATATTTCATGAAACCAATAATATGTGATTTTATTTCTTATCATGTTCTTGTGAATGAAGCATTAAAAGTTTCGTGCTTGGGGTTAATTGTTTTTTTTTTTTTTTTTTTTTTTTTTTTTTTCTTTTTACTTTTACTTTAGTTTTTTTTAACTATATTAATTATTAACCTTTTTATTAAGTTGTTTAATTTTTAGACAGCTTAATTGTAGTTATACTATTAGTGATGTTACTTTGTTTTGAGATTGTTTATTACCATGTTGTGTATTTTATTCGCTAAATTGTGAATGGTGCACGATGAAAACTTGGACTTTTTGTAAGTAAGTGTTAGCTTATATTGTTTTACTTTTTACTTTGGTATTTTTATTTTTAATTTGAACTTTTGACTTTTTTTTTTTTTTTTTTTTAAAATGCGACTATATTATCATTTATTTGCTCGACTTGATGAATGAATATTTAGAAATCAAAAATAGTTCTTGACTTCGTTTTTTATCCGGTTGCTCTTACTAGAATCATGATAATATTGGGTATTGTTGGATCTTTACGGATCTCGATCTTGCAAAATACAGACAAAACTGGTCCCTCTGTGGGTGTTCGCGAATTCTTTCTTGACAGCCTTGATATTTTATAGTTATATATATATACTATATATATTTTTTATATTTTAATATATATATCATATATATTTTTATATTTATTTATATATATATATATATTTTTATATTTTATTTAATTTGTATTATATTATTTTAAATATACAAATTACATTTTATTATAAATAACATATTATTAATTTTAGATATTCAGTTTTTATATTATTATTTTTTAAAACTTATTATTATTATTTTTATAACGTTAAATTTATTTATTAAAATAATATTTAATTTATTCTATTTTTAAAACTACAAATTAATTTTAAATATTTTTAATCATAATTTTTTTTTCCATATTTCATTTTATTTCCAACAAACACGCGTGCTAGTTTTTGCAAATTCAATTACCTTCAGATTTCAATATCCCAAGGAAGGGATTTCAGTTTCTAACATTCATTTCCTTCTTTTCCAAGATTCCTTAACAAATTCATATTCTCTGGTTTTTTTTAATTGTTGTTTTTTTTTTAAAAACGTTTATGCGAACCTCAAATCGGACCCTTTAAAAGGTTTTTTTGGAATTTAGATATTGTTTGCTAGATGGTCTTCAAGTACATTAATACTATATATTTTTGTTAATATTGCCTTTTATTTTATTTTTTTTTAGGTTAGCATGGTAAACTAAATTATATGCTTTGTGTGAGGGTGCATAGTATAATACAATCAATGTTTTTTTAAAGAAATTGTTATATATATATATTATTTCAATATATATATTATATATAGTCTTTATTTATATATATATTATTATTATATATATATATGATATTATGTAAAATTACATCCGTTCGTCCTAAACTTAGGCCCGATTACGGATCAGTCCTTAGATTAACGGGGGGTCGATTTGTCGTTTATCCATAAAAATGTCAATTTTGTTATCTCATTTGGTCCCTCGAGGCCCCGTTATACGTAGGGTTTGGTGATTTGTTGACTTTTCGACGTTGGTCGCGATTTGTAATTTCAAAACGTTTCGCAATTTTTCCTCCGTTGGTCCCGGGTGTCATTTTTTTTTCTTTTTTTTATTTTTTTCATACGGGTGTTGTTACTGTTGCTGTCAGTTTGTCGGTTTAGGCTTGCACCATTAGTCCGTGACTATGTTTACTGCTCATGTATTATAATGATAGTTTGAAAGGTATAAGGACAAAAATTATAAATTGGTTATTGTGGCGTGTGGTTTGGAAGATGTAATTAGAAATTTCTGACTATTCGGAATACTTGTGTCCGTTTATTCATGGTTGTTACTAACACTTGTAAGTATGATCTAGATCGAAATTTATGTAATAAATCATGTTTGTTTGTTTATTTACATCTATCTTTTTCTTTTTGCTGTGTGGAGTCTAAAATGTGGTTAACGTCCCCGGTGGTTTGAATCCACCAATGCGCCTAGGTTTTTCAGATTATCCAGGTTGTTCGTGGTCACGTAGTGAGCGGAAGAAATCCTTGCTATGGTTGAAGAAAAGCGACGCAAGTTGTTGAAATTTTTCATCATCAGCTGGGTTGTGTTTGGGTTTTATGTGTACTGTACAATATGAATCTTTAGGGTAGTTGCTTTTTGGGTAGATGTTCTGGGTACGTAATGGGTTATGGTATTGTGAGAATGTGCATGGTTTTGATGTTGATCGATGGGATAATGAAATTGTTTCTATTTTAGTCATATTTTCGTTGGATTATGTGATTTAATTTGTTTGACTAATAAGTCAACAAAAAGTCATTTGGGTTCACGTTATGAATTAGCAAATGTCAAATAATTGTTTAACTGTTTTGACACAAGAGCCAAAACTGATACATCGGGATACATTTATATATTGAATTTGACTAAATAAACCTAAAATTATCAATTAATAAACAACATAAACGAAGCCACAATCCCAAACACTATCATAGTTGACTTCCAAAAGCAAGCATTCATTTGACTTTTCTTCAATTCTTCCATGACTTGCTACATTTGACCTTCCATATCAGCAAACTCAACTTGAAGGATTGCAAGTTCTTCTGCATGGTTAATTTCATTTTCTAGCTCTTCTTCTTTTGCGAGGGATTAAGAAGCATATGTGTAACACCCCGTTAATTCACATATAGCAGCAGAAGCAAATTTGGGGTAATATTTCATGAATCAACAGTCATAATCATAGAAAACGACTCAAAAGAGACGTTGGAAAAAATTCGTATATCATGCAATATTATTTCAGAGTTTTACAAAAGGATTGGTCCAAAATAATTTAAAAACATATGTTTGAATGATATCAAGTTTGGACGTCTCAAGTCAATGGAACTCGTGCCATAGGATTGCTCAATTACCTGAGATAAACATGCTAAAAAAGTCAACACAAAGGTTGAGTGAAATTCACAGGTTTGAAATGTAATAGTTGAATACAAGTCAATGTAATAGTAATAATTGCAACGAATACAATTATCATGGTAAACAATATTATATTATTGCACTAAGCTCATGACACCGAAGCCTTAAGTAAATGTTTATTTCATAAGTTCGTTGCCCCAAGCGGGTTGCTGTTTTGTCCACAAACACCTCAGCGTTCCTCAAATGAAATGGCGTCCGTGGCCATGTATGTACCAGAACTGGACAGGGAAATTTCTATCACAAATAGGATCTATTCACGGCATTCGCGTTACTTCGCAAAGTAATTAACGGTTCATGATAGTGGGGCCTTTTGGCAAATGAGAGGTACTTAGGCAATAATATATCAGGATAGCATACAGTTAGAAAAATAGAAAATATGTTGTATTCAATGTTTATAGCAAGTATCTCCCTACGGTGTATAGAAAACATGTAAAGGTAGGGAACTAGGTATCAATTGTTTAGGTAGTTGATTGATGTCAAAAGTAAACTCAATTGGGAAATAATCCGGCCTCGTACAAGCACATGGTGGTAATAATGGTCAAGTCTTAGTTTGATTTTGTTTCAAAAAATTTTTTCTAAAGTTCTAACGTAACCATGTTTTTTGGGTCATTAGTTAGTGGAAAACATCGTATCACTGTTCGGGCTATCGTAATCCAGAGGTCACGCAGTAAACGTTTGAGGAGCTAGGACACTTTAAATCGTAAATCCAGCAACTCGTCCAAACGTCTACCCAAATGAAAGCCCCTCACATGAAATTCCCTAGTAACGTGATACGTTATAGTTTAAATGATAGGATTTTATCTTTTTAAGTTTCTTCAAAAGTTAGTGGATGATAAATTATGTTAAATATATAACATAGTTATTTTATAGTGTTTTGATCGACGAATGATAACGACAAATGTGTCGGGCTTTAATAAAATCGAGTCTTATAATATTTAAATATATTTTTATAATTAACATAAAATTATTACATTTTATACCTTTGAGAATTTGAAAATAACAATATATACCCTTGATATATATATTTTGCAATTTAAACCCCTTTATATATAATTTTAAAACATTAAACCCTTAACTTATAAATATGGCAAAACAGGCCCTTGTGGTTTAAGTTTAGGATAATTACACTTTTAGCCCGAAAGTTTAATAGTTTCAAAATGTTACGATATATACCCTTCATGCATAAAATAATTTGCGTTTCTAGTCCAAAATCCATATACTTTGTATTTTTGATCTCAAAATTAATTTGCAGCTTATAGCTTATTACTATAAGCTAAAATAAGTAAGTTTTACGAGCTTGAAGCTTATGAAAAGAGCTTATGAGCTTAAAAATCCAAAATGGGTACTTTTGGTTTTAAAATCTTAACCCGATGGGTTTGAGCTTTTAGGGTTTGTTTTTAAGTTTATAAAAATGATAAATGAGCTTATAGAAATAGCTTATTAGATCAGCTTATGGCTTTTAGCTTATAGGATTTACGAAAATAGCTTTTAGGGTTTTAGAGGTGCGTTTGGTTTAGGAAAACCAAATGAGTAGGTTTAGGGTTTAAGAACTTAACTCATGTGATCATGAAAGTGTATAAGAGCTTATAAAGGATCTAAAACTTATCAAGAGCTTATTGAACAAGTAGAAAGACTTACTAGCTCACGAAATGGGTGAAATAGGTTGAAATGTAACCCGAAACTTAGGAGATGAATTCAAGAACTCTTCTTTTCTTATCCATTGGTTCCAAAATAGCTTAAAGGTCTTTCCTTCTCTTCTAGGGCTTGGCTAGAACATAGTTTTGAGGTAGTATTTAGCTTAATGGTGAGTTTATGGAAGCATGCATGTTTCGGCTATATATAGGGCTTGAAACTTGGAGTGGTGGCCAAGTTTTGAAGAGTGGTGGCCAAGTTGGGTGAAGTGGTATCCAAGGGTGTAGATAGGATAACTATGGAGGGCTAGAAATAGCTTAGAAATGTGTATGAAAGGGGTGAGGGGTTCGGTTATCATAGGAGGTGACAAGGTGGTTACTTGGTGTGTAAGTTGGCTAGGTGGTGACAAGGAGGTGATAAAGGTGCTTAGCAAGGTAGTAGGCAAGGTGTTGCATCATGGAGAAGGGTGTTAGCTAGGTTAGAACTAGGTTCGAACTAGTTTAGGTGTTTCGGTTCATTTAGGGTTTTGGATTTAAGACGTGTAAGAGTAGTGAAATGGAGGGAAAGATGTTTAAATGTTGTGCTAAGAGGACTTGTATCTTGTGCTAGAAAGGTGGTACAAAAATCCTTAAGAAAATGGAGGGAAAATAGGTGACTCACCTCAACTCACCCCTATTTATATATCAATACGTACAAAGAAATAGAAATACACAACGAGGGTCAGAATCCGCGAGACCAATGAAACCGGAAGCAGTATAGAGTGTTCCCGGATCGTTATGTCCCAACGAGGCTAGAAATGGAAGATCGAAAGACGATTGATGATTGATGTTTGAATATAACAAGGAATGTGAATATGAGTGGGTACTAATCCTAATAGGCAAATGAACACAAAGATAATCAAGGAACATAAGCTAGAACAAGAATAAAAGCTAGGAATGGCAAAAACACTTAAAACTTTAAACTAAGACATAAGTAAGCTCAAATAAGCTTAAGACAAATCAAATAAGCTAAACTAACTCTAAATAAGCAAATTCAGAAAGCAATTAAGCTTAATTAAGCAAGTTAAACTCAACAGTACTAACAGTCTTAACTACCAGTACTAACTTAGAGTTAGTACTGCTAGCTTTAGGTTAGTACTGTTAGCTTAATGTTAGTATTGCTAGCCTTAACAAAACACAATTAAACTAAAAATAAGGAAATAAGCTAAAACAGATATTTACCTAACCCTAATAAGCACTTAGTTATAAGAAAAAAACAATCTAGAATAAACTACAATGGCAAAATAAGCTAGAAAACTAAAACTGATAAACTCTTAAAATTATTTTGAAAAGGCAAATAAGTTCTACTGAAGACAGTAAACTAAAATAGGCTTAATCTACTCTAAAAAGCTAAATGAATCTTAAATAAGCAGAAATAATAAGCTGATAAGCTAACAGTACTAACAGTTTTAACTATCAGTACTAACTTAGAGTTAGTACTGCTAGCTTGAGTTAGTACTGTTAGTGAAAAATCCCAAAAGAGAACTAGCAGTACTAACTTGGAGTTAGTACTGCTAGTTGAAAATACCCCTTAAACTTTTCAAAAATCATTTTTCTTTTAAGCTAATTAAAAACAGATTATCAAAAATCCAATTAAAACCTTTATAAGCAACTTTCAATCCATAATAAGCACTTAAATAAGCTGAATTAGTCTAACAGTTTTAACTTATAACTAACAGTGTTAACTAAGAAGGAGGCAAAAATTATTTCTAAACTAACAATTAAGCAAAATAAGCACTAAGCATACTGATAAAGCACAAATAAGTAAACATAAGTAACAATAGGCACTATAAGCAGTTCTATAGTCAATAAGAAAAACAAGAAACAGAGAAACTTACAACACCCTTGCTCAAAACAGGGTCAAACAAAGAATCTACAAGCTCTAGCTTGTATAAAACAAGCTAGTGAGAGTCCATAAGCCCATCCAGAACTGGCTTATCATCCAATAAGTAAGTTGTGGTATATTTGAGAGTGATATTTGTGACTTTCTCTTTACTACTTAACTTTTTATTTTTACTTAATGAAAACAGCTTATAAATAAGCTGAGGTGAGAGCTTTTTGAACACAAAACAATAAGATGAAGAAACTTAACACTGGTATTGTAAATTGACTTGAAAACTCAAATTTGCATTAAAACTTCAAATTGTTACAAAGCTGAAAGTAAAAGCTGTGAATAACTTAAAGATTTAAGCTAAGATTGAAAAGCTGAAATTAATAAAAAAAACTAAGATAACTAAAAAAACTAGATGCCTCAAAGGCTTACAAAAAGCTCTATTTATAGCCGAAGTCTTCCTTGCAGCTTGTGGTGTGAGTGCTTCAAAACCCAAATTAAGGTGTGCTTGTACGTGTGAGGGGATTCTACAACATATCCCAACCTTTTATTTATTTTGTGATCTGTGGAGGCAATCTCAGCCATCGAAATGCTTTGAGAATGGAGAGGGATTGCCAATTTGGCATTTATACAACTGGGATGGGTTAGTAGGGTGGATGAAATGATTTTGGCTAGGGTGTCGAGTGGTTTTACAAGGGAGGAGGTATGGGAGGACATCCGAGTTGTACCTGGGTTTTAGGGCAGGAAAGATGGCTTTTTGGGAAGTAGGCAACTTTGGTCCCCTCAAGTTGTATAACTTGAATGTAATCTCTGCCCAGTTGGCAGTTATAGTCCCTCATCTTGTTATTTTAGTAATATAACTTGAGGTTTGGCAGTTATAGTCCCTCAAGTTGTATTTTCTTCATTTGCCTTGACTTTTGACTTTGCCCTTTCCACCTTGTGCTTGGATTTGTTTGTTTTTGGCTTTCTTTTTGTTCTTTTTCTCGAATATCCGCTTCCTGCACAATACAAATGCAAACATACAAATACAATGTATTTTTGGTATGTTTTTAGTCATTTAAGACCGTTATTAATGGAGAATGGTATGTGTAATTAAGCACATACCAACGTTTTAAAGCATGTTTTTCAGGAGGTCAATAAGGCACGAGGTGCAAGGGATACTTTGATGGTCGTTATTTTAGAAGTCAATAGCATTAAAGATTTGGTTGCATTACATATTTGGGGAAAACATTTGTTTTCGAACTAGAATCTTTG
>BQNB010088024.1:5144-22857 GCA_026074375.1 Tanacetum coccineum | reverse complement strand
ATACACCACGATGATCGAAACGATGTCACGAGTACGATGATGTAAGTCTTAAGCCCCGTCGTTTAACGTCACTCGAAACCGAAAAACCCAAAATATGTTTAAAACGTATAAAATCTTTCTCGTTCGGTTCCTAAATGTGACTCGTTCGGTGCAACTTAAAAAGTTACTCGTTCGGTCGTCTAAACTGTTGCACAAATAAGAATATAAGAATATAAGAATATAAGTGACGTATGTTATTTGCTTCTCGCGGAGTGGTACGTTAATCGTCGGTGAAAACTGGATATACCACAATGATCGAAATGACGACACGGACACAACGGTATACGTTATAAGTCCCGTAGATTACCGATACTCGAAACCGAAAACCGAAAACACTTAAACGAGTACTCGTTCGGTTCCTAAAGAGAGCACTAGTTCAACTGTTTAAGAAGTCCACTCGTTCGGTTCTATAGGAAAGAGCTCGTTCGGTCCTACAAAGATTCTCCTCGTTCGGTCCTTGAGTTGTTTCACTCGTTCGATCCTTGAGTTTTTTCACTCGTTCGATCCTCGTTAGTTCGATGGTTTCACTAGTTCGATGGTCTCACTAGTTCGATGTCACTCGTTCGGTCCGTTATATTGTTACTCGTTCGGTTGATGAAGATACTACTAGTTCGATGATACTAGATCGGTTCTATCACAAGGTTGAGCTCGATCTTGTATGTCTTCACCGAAAAAAAAAAACAGACGTGAAGAAACAACACAAAAATGTTGTTTGATTTGAAGAGACACAAAACAAATGTGTTTCCTTAATTCCAACAACAATATTATATGAAACAAAAAAAACTTTAAAAAACGTTTGTGAGTAAAAAATCTATTTCAAAAAGGAAACTAAGTAGAAAGATAAAAAATAAGCGAATCAATAAGCTCAATAAGCCACGAAACCACAAACACTAAACCCACCCGTGGCGAGTGATACCAAATGTCGGAACCCAAAATCACCTTTCACTTCATTATTGAAACAAGAAAATAAAGATGAGAAGAATGGAAGAAATTTAGAGAGAAGTTAAAGAGAGAAAGGTAGAGAGAAAATAAGATGGATGATTACTTGCAAAATTACAAATGAGAATTAACAAGAACCAACACCCTCTCCATACTTGGAGAGGGGTATTTATACTGCACTCCATGTGTGGATCGGGGTTTTTTACCCTATTATACCTTGAGCATGAGTAGAGCATGGGGGCTTAGAGCTAAGCTTGGGCCCGGCTTAGGGCGAGTTTAGCTTGGCTTTATGAGCCCGAAAACATGGGGACACATATATTAGGGATTACCATACCATGCCGCGTTGAACCCGACTACCTATGTCCCGCGAACAAGGCATCGGTTGACGATTTGTACGATGCGCGCGATAACATTCTGTTCGACTTTGTATAAAATTATTTTTTAAGGCTAACAATCACTCGAATTACGCAGAACTCGATCGCGGCATAGCGTCTTGTCGCAAAGCCATCGACACATGAGGTCTTGACAAGTTGATCCAAATATAATGTCATCAACATATATTTGGAATAATATGAGGGTTGAAGTCTTTTCTTTTAGTAAAGAGGGGTGGTTATCTACCATTCTCCATGGATTATAATCATGGGTTTAAATCTAGAAAGTAGGCGATTGGTAATCGATCGTACCAAGGCATTTGGGAGGCCTTGTTTTAGACCATAAAAGAAGCTTCCTTAGTCGTATTAGACATAAAAGAAGGGATTTGCGATTGTGCAATGAATCGGCCGGAGATGTAGTGGTGCCACGAAAACACATGCCGAGGGAGATAAGAACCGTTAAGGAATCGTGCACTCTTCACATCCATTTGGTATAACTTAAAGGGTCTAGTTCGCAACATAAGCTAAAATTATTCTTATGGACTCTAGTCTAGCTACTGATATGGCATATTTATGTCATCATAAATAAATTGCGTCGCTTCTTGTAGATGATTAAAAACCTTGGCGACGAGAACCTAGCTTTGTTTCTAGTTAAGACACCAGTTTTCAAGTGGAGTGTTTTGGATCCTATATACCCATTTGTACTTTATATGGTCATATCGCGATGTGGATTGATGGGACTATTTCCGCAAACAATATTTGTGTTATTAAAGTTGTATTTAGTTCCTGATTTCGTCCAAACTAACATTAAGAGGGATATAGAGAATGTTGAGTAACGGACGAAGTATACAATAGAAAATAGTAAGAATAGTCTAGCAACGAAGTGTCAAGGGAAAAACCGAGAATAATCAATAAAACCGAGAAGTAGTATATAATGTTCCCGGGTCGTTTATCCCCAACGAGGCTGTGTTGGAGAATCGATACAGTCGGAAGATTTGAGTTGGAAGGAGAGAAATGATTTGAGAATGCAGGAAGTTAAATTAAGCAATAACAAATAAAAACGTTTAAGAAAATCCTAAAAATTATGAAATTAAGCTAGAAAACGAGAGCACGAATCCCGAACAAAGGGGCTAAAACCTAAAAACTTCAAATTAACCTTACGGAGAAATTTTCACTTCTAAACTACTCTAGGGGACAAATAACGAAGAATGAAAAAGACTAGACTAAAAACGGAGGTCGTTTGACCCAAAAATGAGTCAAGACAAAAACTGCACCCGACCCCGTTCTTTAAAAAGCAAAAAATTGTAAAAATGACCCTACGGAAATTTTTATATTTTTCCTACAAACTATATGACTAAAGAAAATTTTCTAAAAAAGAAAAATATTTTTTTGATAATTTTTGAATTTTTTATGAATTTTTAAAACTTTTAACGAAATTAAATTATAAAAAATACTAAACTATTTTAAAAAAATCTGAAAAAATTACTAAAATTACTTTATACTAAATCCTACCTAAGAAAATTGAGAAACCCGAATTGCAGCTTATAAATAAGCTCAAAATAAGCTCAAACGAGCTTATAACCAAAAGGGCAAAACTCCCTTATATATTCAAGTGCCCAAGGGTCTTACAGAAAAGACCCAAGGGCACAGCGGTAAGGAAGTTATAAAAGGGGTGTATTGAGGGTGAGACCCGGGTTCGAGTCTTGCTCACCCGGGTTTCCCCTTATCTCCCCTTTTTTTTAAACTTTTTACACAAACTTGTTAAGCTCCTTGAGCTTAACAATTTTTATAACTACAACTTTTTGAGATAGCTTATAAATAAGCTGGAAAACGGGCTTAAAAGTGGCAGACTTAACTTTTTCACTATCCCTAAAAATGTTAATAAGCTAATAAATCCAAATAAGCTTTAACTAAACTAATTAAGCTAAGAATGGCTTAAGGCCAACATAATAAGCACAAGTGAAAAGCTTAAAGTCAAAAATAAGCAAAGAGAAAAATGAAATAAGCCAAAGTGCTTATAACTGTTTTGCAAACAGTTGGGACAGCTTTTGGGGCTTAAATTTAAGCCCCTTAAGCTGTTTTTAAGGACAAGTGGGGCCCACAGCTCTGTTGAGTTGCCAATAAGCTTCAAAAAGCCCTACTTACTTTTTGCTTTGGAACACAAATGAGCCCTCAAATAAGCAAGAAAAGTAAGCAAAAGAGGAGGGCAGACTTAACCTTTTTATACTAAGGCAAAAAGGCAATTCTGTCAAGCTTAAAGGGCAAATAAGCTAAGCACAAAGCAAGCAAAGTTAAAAACAGAACTACATTAATGGCTAATAAGCAAATATAGGACAAAATAAGCAACAGAAAAGCAAAATTAAGCAAATAAGCTCTTAAGCCAAATCTAACTGAAAAACAGTCTGAGATGGCTATTTTGAGCTTAAAAATAAGCCACCAAACAGATTGATAAGGCAAAAAGGGCTTTTCCACTAAAAAGCCCAACCTAATAGCTACTAGAAACAAGTGAATTTAATCCTTTTGAATCACAAGTGAGCTATGAAAAGCTATTTGAAAAAGCTAGGCAGGACAGAATGCTTAAGTGTACAAAGGGCTTAAAGGCTCTTTTTTTTTCTTTTGGGATTTTCAAACTTAATAAGCCACTTAAGAAGAAAATTAAGCAAAAATTAATCTTAATTACACCTAATAAGCAAATGCAAGCTGAAATAAGCAAAAGGGAATGAGCAAAAAGCTTATAAGCTCTTGACAGAATATGGGTATGCAAAACTGACAAGGTGACTACTTTGGGCTTATTTATAAGCCACCAGACAAACGGCTAAGAACCTATAAGCTAGAAAAAGGAAAAGAGGACATAAAACTCTTTAAGAAAAAGCAATCTAAACTTATTTTGGACAAAAAAATAAGCAATGTAAAAGACTACTAAAAATGACTATGACAGACAGAATGCTAAAATTTACACAAGGCACAATTGACTTTTCTTTTTGGCTTTTCAAGAACAATAAGAAAATGACATGGGAAAATAAGCAATCATAGATACAAAAGCACACAAATTAAGCAATTAAGAACAAAAGACAACAATTAAAATCCACTGAATAAGCCAGAAACTGGCTTATTAAATCTCAGCACCAGGGCACTTTTTGAGCTAAACAGCCCAAAGGGGCACCTTTGTGCTTATTTTTAAGCCACTAGACAGCAACTTATGGAGAAATGGATTATAAATTCTTAAAACTTAACCTATAAGCTACATTAATCAACAAATCAAAAATAGTTTGAAATAAAATGGACCCAAGAAAAAGCTTAGTGAAACCTGTTGGTTGCACTCAGCATACAATTTTTTTGGTTTTTCTTCAAGGGCAAATGGCTATTTGCAGCTTTGAAATAAGCTAGAAAATACATTTAACACTTACACCTCACTTGTTCTTATTGCATTATAACATCACAATAAAAGGAAAAACAAGACCTTAAATAGACTTTTAAACAACAATTAAGGATATACAATTTTAAAGGAATTCAAACCCACAGATTTACATAACTTGCAGAAAATACTTAAAACCATTTTTTAACTTAAGATATTTTATAAAAACTGAGTAATTCTACTTAAAGGAGCTAGGCAAAGTAGGATTAGTGACCCATAGGGAGTTTACACTCATTTTGACCCAATTCAGCTACTACCCCAAACACCCCTTTAAAGCTATAAACTGAATTTAACACCAACTTAGGATGAAATAGGTTACAACAGATATAGCAATGGGTAAGTAGAGATCAAATAAGCAAATACAAACAGAAATTAAGCACTATAAGTATTACAATAAGCTATGAACAGTAGATATGCAGAAGATGGCAAAGTTAAAACTTACTAAGGTCCTGAGCTTTTATCAAGAGTTTAACAACCAAATCAGCTTGTACACCACCCTATGGCTTACCAATAAGCTCTAAACCCAATAAGCCATCCATTTTAGCTTATCATCCAAAGCAAGCTAGCACTGAATAACTTCACACACAAATTTTGATTTGTAAAAGTAAAAGATAATTTAAAGACAGTTATTTGAGAAACTGAAATTTTATTAACATTGAGAAGGTTACATGGCTGTTAAGTTTAACATGACATAATTTAAAAACATAAATAAGGACATTTAAAAAGGTAAAATTACAACTCAAACTAAAAACTACTTCTCCTCCTCTCTTCTCTCTCTTTTTATACCAGTTGTGGTCTTCTAAGCTTTGTGTTAGTTGTGTTTGTTTGCTGAGGGAAAAACTAAGCCAATCTTCACCCTTCAATTGCCTTGGTTTCCAAACCTTTGATCTCAACCCTTTGATTGTATTCGGCACCCATTTGAGCTGGATTGCCAGCTTGGCGTGGCTTCATGTGATGGGGAGTAAAAGGTTTTATCCATTGGTGATATTGTTGCCGGGTAAAAGGATGGAAAAGAGAGAAACCCGTGAGTTTTGGGAATGGCGGGAAAGAATTAGGGTTCGTCAGGTTTGATTTATAAAACCTATTTGGGGATTGTCACAAATGAACCCTTAACTTGTATAAGAGTTTAACATGAAAGGTCCTTGTGGTGGTATAACATTTAATAAGTGGCAGGATTGGTCCTTCAGAGTTTATTATGGTTTTGCATTTTTTGTGCTTTTGGTAATACAAGGTTGAGGGTTTGGCAGAAATGCCCCCTCAACCTTATATCTCTAAATGCAATTTTAGACCTTTTTGTAATACAAGTATGAGGGGTTGGCAGGAATGCCCCCTCTACTTGTATTTTAACTAAATAACAAATTCAGCCCTTTTCTTTGTTTCCTTATAACTTTGGGAATTGGCAATTATAGTCCCTCAAGTTATATTTTCTGCTTCAGCTTCTCGGAGTTGACTCTGACTTTGACTGTTTGACTTGATTGACTTTTGGCTTCGATTTGGCTTTGTCTTTTCACACTTTTCCATTCCGTGCCCAGTTTTGTTGATTTTGGCTTTGTTTTTCGTCCTTTTCTGAATATCCGTTTCCTGCACAATACAAATGCAAAACAAACATATATTTGGCAGTTTTTGTCTGTTTTTGGTGTTTTAAGTCCGTTTTTAATGGATAAAGGTATGTGTAATTAAGCACATACCAAAATCCCCCATACTAAGGTATTGCCGTGTCCTCACGCAATGTTATGAAGTAAACATTCATGAAACCTAAGAATCTAAATCCCCCTCGACTAATAACCTCGAAAAGTAGCTAAGTGTTTGTCAAGGGGAACTAAAGAATCAAAAGCTTCGACAAGTCCCGTTTTCACCATTTTTTATCTATACACTAACTATCCCTAATATTTTTGGATTTTCCTTTTTCTTTTCTCGACTTCCTGTTTGACTTCCTTTATTATATCAACATTGGGATCATAGAATGAGAAACGCCCATAGAATAATCTACGGATGTCCTGACGGATAAATTCATCGTCCCCGATTTTTCACTAGTTCCAAACCAAGCAATTAAACAAGATCATTTGTCAATATAAGTCTAAATGCTAAGCACTCATACTTATGACTTGTGAACTTTTAACTCCCAACATGAATATATGATTTAAATGTGTGTACTCATTTCAACTCAACCATAGATCAACTTATTTCCATAGTCGTGATTCAAGATGAATCATGACTCAAAGCAACAACTTATTAGGACCTTGTAACTTGATTTTAAAGAACGAGATTTTAACTGTAGAACTTTTTGCAACATCTTCATCATTATAATCATAAGTTCTTAAAGCTAGGAATGCGTTGCTTAGTTTGAACACCTACCTAGGCCTCGCTCCCTAGTAGGATATCACAACCAACGACCGCAACGACCGTGTTTTTAGTTTTGAAAACCCAACCTCCGTTCTAGCGTAGTGGGAAAGTCAGACATCAACAACACCCTTCTTCTAAAATGGCTGAGGATAGTGTCTTAGTTTTGAACCCTCACCAGACCTCACTTCCCGGTGAGATACACAAACACAAACAAATCCCTAGACGTACAGATGTCTTATTTGAACCCCCACCACGTGGTTAGCGGAGTGGTGATATAACGACACATCTTTTACTTGTTTCATAAAACAAAATAATGCATACTTCATTGGCATAATTTCAAAAATCATCAGCATTTTTGCATTCATATTTATTCATTACATCTTTGGCATATTAACTTTCAAATTACTAGAACAGAAAATCCTCGCTTTAAAGAATCACAAGTACAAATTATTGAAAGCTTTTTCTAAAAACATTGATTGACTTAGTTGAATGAAATGAGCACGTATGATTAGGTGGATTAGAAGCTAATGTAGAAAAAAAGCCACAAGTTACTCATATAAGTTTTAGAAGACTCTTGCTCAGCACATAAACTTATATTTAACTCTATCACTTCTTGTTCTTCACCTTATTAAAATTCGAACGATAGAATTCGTGAAAGCTTAGCCTACAAGCGATAAGTTGAGGAACAACTAGCTAGGGCTCAACACGCCCGATCGAGTCAAAAATTATTCTCATTCTACCCATTAGGAAAGTCAAAACTGTGACAAAACACTTATTTTATTTTTTAAAATTTTTAAATTTTTTCATTTTTTGGTTTTTTTTTTTTTTTTTTTTTTTTTTGCAAAAATTTGGTGGTAAAAACGGGATTACGTGATAACAACGGCTGCAGGCAACAATCAAATCGAAGATCCCTCCCCATACATAGAACTAAACATCCGACCTCTTGATGTTTTAAAAGGGTTACCAACGTAAATCTAAGGCCGTTATGAAGTGTGCCAAAAGATAAAACGTTAGTACGATATAGATGTAGGATATCTGGATTTCAAATGAACTGAGAATGTGAAACCATGTGATACTAGACTGCGAGCACGAGAGTCTTCACAATCCGGGAAATCCTGGACATACAACACAAAACACACAAAACACGGACAAAACACGGGTAATGGAAGATGTAAGCCTCCTCACACAAAACACTTATACTCACATAACTACTACGATAAGCATTGGGTGGCCCTCCCACGAAGCGTTGTTTTAAGGTTCGCATGCTTGACCCGTCCCCGACTTTATTATCCCATTGGAACGTCTGGAGATCCCGGGACAACCTCGGTTGGTAAGATCCCCTCAAAGTAGTGCTTCAAACGATGACCATTCACTTTGAAATTTGGCCCGGAGTTTTGGGATAACTCGACAGTGCCATATGGAAAAACTTGGGTTACAGGTGAATGTGTCCCCATCCAGCGGATTATTAAGCTTGCCTGAGAGATTTTTAATCTGAAAAAGTTAAAGAGGAGACTCGATCAACCGACGTTTGAAAACGCGATTTATGATCTGTGGAGATCATTGAATTCTCTTTGTTTTTCAACTTGTAAATCAAAGAATTTTCATAGGCATGATCACGAAGTTCATTAAGTTCATTGAGCTGAACTTTTCTGTGATCACCCGCGGTTTTGATATCAAAGTTTGTATGCTTAAGGGCCCAATAAGGCTTTGTGCTCCAATTCAATCGGTAGATGACATGCCTTTCCATATACAAGCTTAGTACGGAGTGCACCCGATGGGTGTTTTTGTAAGCTGTACGGAAGGCCCAGAGAGCGTCATCCAATTTGTCCGACCAAGAGGCACGATTTTCGCCTATGGTCCTTTCAAGAATTCTTTTCAAACCACGATTGGATACCTCAACTTGTCCACTTGTTTGTGGATGATACGCGGTGGAGAGACGATGAGTGACTCCGTATTTAAGCATGACCTTTGCAAACTGGTCATTGCAAAAATGGGTTTCCGCGATCTACGTTAATGAGTGCAACGAGGGGCACCAAATCTGGCGAAAGAGAGTCTTAAGAAATTTGCAAACAACTCTCGGGCATCAATGTGGGGAGTGCTTTTGCTTCACCCCCATTTAGATAAGTAATCGACTGCGCACGCAGTATGTATTAGTATCCCTCTTGAAGACGGAACAGGCTACCCCAAAACACATGCAAAATGCCCTAATGTCAAGATTTCGCAAACTTGATATAGTTTGTGGCATCTCATCACGTTGCGAGAAATTGCCATGACGTTAGAACAATATCACATCGGGTGACAAAGTCATAGGCATCCTTGTAGATCGTGGGCTAATAAAATCCTGAATCGAAGACCTTTTTAGCGGTGTAATTGGCACCGTAGTGTCCCCCAGTGGGTCCACTGTGGCAAGCTTTAAGAATGTCAAAAGCTTCTTGCCCTCAAACAAACACACAACGCCTAATTTACTTGGGTCACAGAGATCTTGAATAAAAAAGAGGGTCCGTCCCCGAAGTAATGTTTGACATATTTGAAAAACTTTTTTTCCCAGCTGGTCGCATTCCCTGACAATGAGAGTTCCCCGCAATGGTTAGTTTTTTTGCAAAGTCGGCAAACCATGGGGTACTATCATCACGAAGAGCAACCGATCCAAGAGTTTCGAGTGGAAATGTTTCCGTGATTTCCTTGTTTTCGAACTCATTTTGGTGAGGGTTCTCGATCTGGAAAGATTCGGGGCGGCAGATTTTCTGCTCCTTTTTTGTCTCGGATCTCAACATCGAATTCTTGGAGCAAAAGGATCCACCGCATCAGTCTTGCCTTTAGCATCCTTTTTAGCAAAGAGATACTTAATAGCAGAATGATCGGTATACACTATGCTCTTGGACAAAACGAGATATGACCGGAATTTCTCAAAAGCGTACACTACGGCAAGTAATTCTTTTTCGTCGTAGTGTAGTGTGCTTGGAGGCGGGGGGGGGGAGGGTTGGGCGGGGGGGCGGGGGGGGGGGGGGGGGGGGGGGGGGGGGGATTGTCTTGCTGGCATAGTGAATTGGTTGGAAATGCTTGTTTTTTTGTTGCCCTAGGACTGCCCCAATTGCAAAGTCGCTTGCATCACACATGAGTTCGAAGGGCAAGTCCCAGTCGGGAGCAATCAAAATTGGAGCCTCAGTCAATTTTCTTTTAAGTGTATTAAAGGATTCGATACACTCTTCTGAGAAGAAAAATGGAGTCTCTTTTTCAAGCAAGTGGGTCATTGGACGGGCAATTTTGGAGAAGTCTTGTATGAAACGTCGGTAAAAACCGGCATGCCCAAGAAAACTACGGACACCTTTCACAGTAGTCGGGTGAGGGAGTTTGGCTATAACTTCAACTTTAGCACGATCGACCTCATTCCCTGACTTAGAAATTTTGTGTCCAAGAACAATGCCTTCCTTCACCATGAAATGGCTTTTCTCCCAATTTAGGGACAAGAGTGGTGGTCCTTCACAACATTTATAAACATTTTTTTCCAAATGGGGATATGGCATGTAGAGAAAGAATCGTCCCGAAGACCGAGAAGTCATCCATGGAATCCTTCCCATTGTTTTTTCGATCATGTCATAGAAGATTGCCATCATACATCGTTGAAACGTGCCGGGTGCATTGCATAACCCAAAAGGCATGCGGCGATAGGCAAATGTTCCGTATGGGCATGTGAATGTTGTCTTCTCCTGATCCTTCGGGTCAATGGGAATCTGAAAATAACCCGAGAAACCATCGAGGAAACAATAGTATTGATTTTCCACGATCTATTCGAGTCACTTGATCCATGAAGGGCAATGGAAAATGATCTTTTCGAGTGGCTTCATTAAACTTTCTATAGTCAATACACACTCTCCACCCTGTGACCAATCGAGTTGGTATCAAATCTTTCTCTTTTCTCTCAATTCTCTCTCCTCTTTCTCTCTCTAAAAGTTCAACTCACTCTCTTTCTCTTTTCTATTTCAATTCGTGTATGTTATATGTTATGAAGTGAATACGGGATCCTACATCCTTATCTTTACCACATTGTCAAACTTGGAAAGGTATAATTTAAGCTTTTTAAGGCTTTCCATTCACCAAGCTTATCTTAGGAAGTTCCTTAGGAGCTTTGATTTTGACAGGTAATGCATCATAAGGTTTATTGGTAGGATCAGACATATGCAACCAAAAGGCTTGTTCAGCCGACAATTCTTGTTGTGGAGTACAACATTTCCCAAAATCTTTAGATATTCTATTTAATTTTTCTTAATCAATAGGTTTACGAGAAATGTTTTTATCAATAATCTCTGGATCCTTTTCCTTTTTAGACATTTTTAACCGACTCTCTTCTTCTAAAATCAATGTTTCCTTATCATGAATCACAGACATAGCAACATGTTTGTCAGACATAACAATACCATCATACAAGGTTGGCTTAATCCGCTGAGCTTTCCTAAGATAAAATAGATTTTGATAACCTAGATCTTGTTTGTGTATGTTATCATAAAAGGCATGTGGCTTAGTTAACATGTTCACTGTTTGAGCAGATTAACCCACTTTCAAAAGAATATCATCAAGTTCCTTTATCTTCTTTTCTAAATCAGTTTCGTTTTCCATATATTTATCTTCCTTTTCTTTGGATTCACTTTTGAAAACTATGAATGTCTGCAATAAACATTCCTTTTCTTTGATTTGTTTAGAAAGATTTTACTCAAGTGAGTCAACTTGTTCTTTCATTGCAATCTTCTCTCTAATCATATCATCCATTTGAGAATCAATCATTTTTTCACGACTACTTAAATCAATATTAAGACATTGTTCAAAAGTTTTTACTCGTTCTTTATATCTCTCTAGCTCAGCGGTTACTGATTCATTATTCTGTTCCTTATTAGCCTTTTCCTAATTATTTACATGATTAATCATTTTTCTGGCATTTTTTCTTTCACAGATAAAATGATTGAATCTTGTTGTGCTTGCAAATGAGTATCTTAAACATTTTCCTGTTATGTTTCTTCCAAATATTGAGAGTACGGAATAATATTACTATCACTATGTATCTTATTATCTGAAAAATGCATAGCCGATGTTTCTTCAAAATCCTGGATAGCATGTACATTTTTATTTTCCATATCATTAAGATAGGTTTCAGAATGAGGTACCTCTGAGATAACGTCAAAACCATAGTTGGAAATGTTGGCCATGAGAATCGCTTATGTATTCAAGATATCATCACAGTCAGAATCATACGTATCAAGATCCTCAGTCTGAAAAGCAGCATTGTTTGGAATAATTTCCTGAACAGCTTGACCATCTGGAACCCCTAGATCTACAAGAAATGTGATTTGATCTTCATCCAAGATTTGTCTAGCTTCCTGAGCTTCAGCTAACATTGCTTTCTCCTTATACCATGCTGTATTCCTTGGTCGATTCGGCTGAGTGCATTGTCTAGCCATATGCCCTTCACCTTGACAGTTGTAGCATTTAACAACCCTTGCCTGTCCGCTTGTATTGTTTCCCCTAGAGCTAGTAGCATTACTCTTATACCCAGTACCAGAATAACTTTAACCTTGTCTCCCCTGTACTTGTTGTACTGTGACTCTACCATCTTGAATAGTGGCTTGGTTTCTTGGATTTGAAGAAGTTTTGAGTTAATTATTGGTTGAAGGGAACCTTCAGGAAGATACAGCTGTAAGAAAAGCCATTGCCTTATTGAGATAAGCAATTGGATCATCTCCTGGAAAGAATACAGGAACAGCAAAACCTGAGTCCATAAGAGGTGACTCAGTCATTGGTTGTGTAGTAACTTGAGGTGATTGATAAGCAATTTATGGAACAGATGAGGTTTGATGATTCATTTGAGACTAATATAGATATGCTGATTGAACTGATGAATGATTGAATTGAGGCTGTGATGGATAAGTTGATGAGTAATGTTGATTGGGATGAATTGAACCATATTGAGATGGTGAAAACTATTGTTGAAGTTGAGAATTGTTGTATGAAGACTGATAGGTGTTAAAGTGTGGTGGTGTGATCTGCTGATTTGCTACAAAAGCAAGTGGATCTTGATTGCGTTCACGCAGAAGACGGACTTCATTTGCATAGAGTTCGTGTTGTTCAAGATAGGCATGAAGCTGATCAAAGTTCGTTGTATGCAAATCCTTTACGAGGTTGACATCAGTCACAAATTTACTTCATTCTGGTGGAAGACTATTTAAGAAGTTTGTATTAACTTGAAATTGCTCGATTCTCATGTTGTAGATCTTCATATCATTAATCAGCTGAGTGAATCTCAAATAATACTTGTGAAGTGTTTCCCGTTTAATGTAAGTAAACTTATCAAATGCATCATACAACTTACATTCTCTTTCCTGCTTAGTTAAAGAAGTGCCTTGCATCAGTAATTGAACTCTCTCCCATAAATCTTTATCAACTCTGTGATGATTCACAAGTGAATAGATATTAGCAGGGAGACCTTGAAGAATGATATTGGTATCTTTCATATCATAATCAGCTTGAATTTTCTCAGCAGCAAATAGTTCAGTATATTTCTTAGTTCTGATCACTCCATTCTCTTCCATAGTAGGCCAAATAAGTGGACCATTTTCAACTAATTCAAGTATCATTCTCCCATGTTATCTATTTTGCATGTAAAGTTCCATTCGACTTTTCTATGAATCATACAAGTCCTTGTCCAACATTGGTGGACGATTGTCAGCACCGGAGAGTATCATCTACTTAGCAAGAGTATTCTTTTGTCCAAGGGGAATAATAGAATCCATTTCAATGTGATGAGAAAAGATAACCTTTTGATCATTCAGTGATTAGAGGTTGTTGTGATAAAACCGAGAAAATAATTGAATACTTCACGGGATTTTACAAATCACAGAAAAACTGTATAAATTGCTGGTATAAATCGATGGATTGAAGACATGTATAAATCGCTGGATTAGGTAGGGTATAAATCGCTGGATTTTAAAATACGTATAAATCGCTGAAAGTTCACACGTATAAATCGCCGGATTTAAAACACGTATAAATCACTGAATCCAAAAATGTATAAATCGCCGACTTGAAATACGTATAAATCGCTGAATCTAAAAATGTATAAATCACCGACTTGAAATAAGTATAAATCGCTAAATCCAAAAATGTATAACTCGCTGAATTCAAGTACGTATAAATCGCTGGATTAAAAGGAGTATAAATCGTTGGATTCAAGACGTATAAATCACTGGATTTAAACAGTGTGTATAAAAATCCGTCTTCAAACACTTTAAATCACTCAAAAACATAATTTTTGATGTTTTTACTTGAAATCACTTGTACTTCTTGCCATTCTAACACTATGAGAACCTTAAAAACACAAAAATTATGGATTTAGACACAAAAAAATTTCGGATAAAGATTTTGACTCAAAAACAAGTTTTAACCAAAATACTCAAAAAGATGAAGATTTTTGATGTTTCCAAAGTTATGCTTTTACACCAAGCTTATACCAAGATAGAAAAAAAAGAAAGTACTAATCTTTATGGTTCTTGAACACACAAAAGATGAAATCTTTTGACAATGTTCAAACCAAAACACACGCACCAAAACAAGTAATAAACGCACACAACACCAAGCTATATCACCCCATGGCTTTTGATACCAATTGTAAAATATTAGATTATCTAACTTACACACAAAAGAATGAAGAACCAGAGAGAGAAAGATGGGATGAACACTTTGACTGAAGTTCTAAACTATATATATAATATATATAAATAAATATATATAATAAGTATAATCTAAAAACAATCAATGAAACCGAAGAGTAGTATAGAATATCCCTGGGTCGTTTATCCCCAACGAGGCTGTGCTGGAGAATCGATACAGTCGGAAGATTGAAGTTTGAATGAGAGTAATGATTTAGGAGTGTAGAAAGCTAAATTAATCAATAACAAGCAAAAACGATTGAGAAAAACCTAAAAATGAAAGCTAAATAACTTAAATCCTAAAACGGGTACGAAAAACGAGGGTCAAAAACCTAAATTTTGCAAATTAAACCCTA
The DNA here is from genome assembly GCA_026074375.1 of Tanacetum coccineum. Classification (NCBI taxonomy): domain Eukaryota; kingdom Viridiplantae; phylum Streptophyta; class Magnoliopsida; order Asterales; family Asteraceae; genus Tanacetum; species Tanacetum coccineum. The sequence goes on along the minus strand of BQNB010088024.1, from coordinate 7,700 downwards.
AAACAAATTTAAAAGCTAAAATAGATTCTAAATGACAAATAACGAAGTTAAAAAAAACTAGAATGAAAACGGAGGTCGTTTGACCCAAAAACGAGTCAAGTCAAGAACCGTACCCGAGACCCGTTCTTTAAAAATCAAAAGTTTGCAAAATTAACCCTACGAAAGTTTTTCTATTTTTCCTACGTAAAATATGACCAAAGAAAATTTCCTAAAAAAGAAAATTATTTTTTTGATAATTTTTGTATTATTTATGAATTTTTAAAACTTTTAACGAAATTAAATTATAAAAAATATTAAACTATTTTTAAAAATTCTGAAAAAATTACTAAAATTACTTTACCCTAAAACCTACCTAAGAAAAATAAGAAACCCAAAATTCAGCTTATGAATAAGCTGAAAATAAGCTCAAACGAGCTTATAGCTAAATGGGCAAAACTCCCTTATATACCAAAGTGCCCAAGGGTCTAACAGAAAAGACCCAAGGGCACAGCGGTAAGAGAGTTTATAAAGAAGAGGTGTATGGAGGGTTGAGACCCGGGTTCGAGTCTTGCTCACCCGGGTTTCCCCTTATCTCCTCTTTTTTTTTTTGAAAAACTTTTTAACCAAACTTGATAAGCACATGGGGCTCATCATTTTTCATAACTACAGCTTTTTGTGAATGCTTATAAATAAGCTGGAAAAAGGGCTTTTTGTTTGGCAGTTTGCTTAAATTGAGCTAAGGCTTAAATGGCTTTTGTTTTTGACTGTTAGCACACAATAAGCAAGTGACAAATCAATAAGCAAAAACAGGCTTATATCTACACTAAATAAGCAACACCAAGCAAATAAAAAGCATAAACAAATAAGCAAAAACATGAGCTACAAAGAGAGCAGTCCTCTTAGCTATTTTAACACTAAAGGACTAAAAGGAGCTAAAGGGCAAATAAGCTAGCTAAGTAATGAATCTAAAAAAAATAAGCTATCTAACCTAATAAGCCAAAAGCAAACAACAATAAGCTAAAAATTTAAGCAAATAAGCCAAGAAAATCAAAAATAAGCTAATGCCAATACTAGAATGCAAAACAGTTGAAATGACTACTTTGTGCTTAATTTTAAGCTACCTAGAGTGCTTCCTAAGGTCTACAAATAAGGGGGCTTATAAAAGAGCTTATTGGCTTTTTAGAAAAGCCAAAAGCTTGAGCTAAGGCCCTCTAATAAGCTAGAACAGTGGGCTTAAAAGTAACCCCTTAGCACCAGGGCAAATGTACCCAAAAAATGGGCTTAATTTGACAGCTTAAAATAAGCTGTCAAATAAGCTTAAAATGAAAAATAAAGTGTAAACAGATTAAAAGGGGCTTATGAAGAGCTTATATTCAAAATTTCATTTTCTAAAAATAAGTTAAACCTGCTGGTTTTTGTTTTTGAAAAAGAGTTTTTTTTTTTAAAATGATACCAAATTTTTGGCAGTTTTGACTTAGGTAAACAAATGACTCAAAACACTTTTAAGAACTTGTTTAGATACTCACAAATGACACACTTTGAAGCTAAAACTCAGGTATACAAGAGCTTATCTCAATAAGCTCTTGTATCTCTTTCAAAAACCAACAGACTTAAGGAACAACTTAGAAAACTTGAAAAACACCTTTTGGACTTAAAAACTTTGGAAAAACAGACTCAAAAGAGCTTAATGACTTAAGCCAAAGTTAGCAAAGTGACACCAACCCATTATCTTACCATTTTGACCCATTTTGGGCTTAACCCAAACACCCCTTTATAATTTTAAACTTGGATTTTACAACTGTTAGGGACAGATCTAAGCTAAAATTTTAAGGTCAAATATTTAAATAGACAACACTAAGTACTGAAAAGCAAAAATACAAAGCAAATAAGCACTTAACTAAGCAAATAAGCAACTAAGCAGTCACAAGTAATTTTAAGGCAGTTTTAAGCAAATGGTAAGTAAATGAAACTAGAGCAACTAAGAGGCATTTATAAGCATAACTAAACACAACTAAGCACAAAAAGACATAAATAAGCTGAAAATAGGCTACAATAAGCAATGCTACAGTAAGAATAAGCTAAAATAAAAAAATTGACAGAAACTTGAAAAGAGAAATGTACCTTTGATCCTTGCTCAAAACAGGATTATATGGAACCTAAATAAGCTCTAACCTACCCTTAGCTTATAAATAAGCTAAACTAAGCAACCCAATGAGCCTTCCATGTTTGCTCATTCGTCCATTTGCTATCAAACAATAACCTTTTTTTTTCTTTTTATTTTTTCTTAACTTTTAGTATCAAAGGTTAAAACAACTTATAAATTGGCTTATATTGAGCTTAAAAGTGAGCTTGAAAGAAACAAGAACTTGGAAACTTTAGAACACAAATTGAAACATAAGCCAAAATTTTCATTAATCTTAAAAAGAGAATTACAAGTACAAGAAAGTAAAACTAAGTTAAAAACTAAGACTGAGAAAAAAAAACTACACACATTGCCACAATGGCTTACAAGCTTATATAGAAACGAGCTAGGGTTTGGACTTCTCTTCTTGTCTTCACTTGTTGTGCTTCTTTGTA
>BQNB010088022.1:0-27766 GCA_026074375.1 Tanacetum coccineum | reverse complement strand
TTTCCATCCACTAGGGCTTGTAACTGTACTTCCTCATTAACAGTTTTTGCCTTGATAGTAGCCCAGAATTGTTCAATGCATGAAGTATATATTTTAGGATTGATCGTTAGTGCATACTTTATAGTGTGTGCATTAAGAATATCCACAATCTGCTCAAACCCTTTACTTTCAGCGGGTTTAGCCAAAAACGCGACCATGTTATGAGTATCAGCAAACTTTAGGGTCGTCATGGTGTTGGGTTTTGATGATGAATGATGAAATTGAGTTAGGGTTTGTGAATAGAAAGCATACGAAAGTATGAAATCGATCAAATAAGTGATTAAAACCCTTAATCGAAGTATTTATGAATATACCCTTAACAACATTAACTTCCACCAGCAATAGTAAGTAACCCAGCAATAGTAACTCAACAGTAAGTTATGCCTAACAGCATTAACTTACAACCAGCAGCAGTAAGTTATGCCTAGCAGTATTAACTTTGAGTCACCAACATTAACTCCAATTCCATTCCAAACAGCATATCCATTAAAAAAAATGTCCTCTTTTTCTATTTTTAACTCACTTTTCCTCTCAATTCTTTTTCTTACTTGTACACTCTGTCTGTTTTTATATCATACAGCTCTCTTTTAATTTTTATGCTCACTTTTTCTCTCAATTCTTTTTCTTACTAAAACACTATGTATGTTATTATTCCACACATCTCTCTTTCTGTTTTTATTCTCACCAACTCTCTCAATTCTTTTACTTACCAAAACTCTCTATATATTTTCTCTAATAACCAGCTTTTCCATTATCAATCTAACACCTTTCTTTGCTTTTTCTGCTAAATGTTATTCCAAAAACCAAGAAAACACAAGCCATGGCTATTTTCACTATTATCATAGTATTAATTATACCTAACAGTATTAAGTATAACTAACAGTATTAACTCAGCAGTATTAAGTATAACCAGCAGCACTAATTATTCTTAGAAGCAGAAACTTTTAATGACACGAATAACAGTACTAATTCATACAAAACTCTACAAAACCATAAAGTGATAAAAGATTTTAAGGATTTAGCATTCCAATACTAGCAATCAAATATTGAAACCTACTTACATGTGGGGGGGGTGGGGTGTTTTTTTTGTTTTTTTTTGAGGTGGTTGGTTTGATGTATGGAGGGATGTGTGGTGTAAATTTTGTATCAACTTATTTTCATTGCATTCCCTAATAAAATATGTCTAATCTCTATATGCTTTGGTTTTTGAATAAAAATAATTTTTATTATTCCAAATAGTACTGTTATTGTCAATAAACATCTTGGTATGCATAAAATTATACCCATAATCAAGTAGTTGATTCTGATCCAAAGCACATGTCCACCTGCAACTTGAAGCAGCCCACTATTCACTTCTGTTATGGAATTTGCAACCACTGTCTGTTTCTTGCACTGCCATGATATTAATCTACTTCCAAGGAATTGACAACCTTCTGTTGTAGACTTTCTATCCAAGCTTGCTCCAGCATAATCACTATCAATGTATGCTACCAAATCACAAGAAGAATCTTTTGGATACCAAAGGCCCAATTTTGGTTGACCTTTTAAGTACCTAAAAATTCTTTTTACAACATGAAGATGTGAAACCTTTGGATTGACTTGGTATCTAGCACATACACACACTGCAAACATAATGTCAGGTCTTGAAGATGTAAGATACATCAATCAACCAATCATTGACCTATACATATGAACATCCACTTCTTCTCCATCTTCATCCTTGAGTAGAGGCTTTTGAGTTTCCATTGGTGTGCTTGCAGTCTTGACTTCTGTAAACCGAAATTTCTTTAGAATTTCACCAACATATTTATCTTGACTAATAAATATGCCATCCTTCTTCTGCTGCACTTGTAATCCTAAAAAGAATGTAAGTTCTCCCATAGAATTCATCTAAAATTTCTCATGCATCAACTTCTCAAATGCATTGCATAGCTCCTTCTTTATTAAACTAAAGATGATATCATCCACATACACTTGAACTAGCAAAATATCACCTTTGTGCCTTTTGATGAATAAGGTCTTGTCAATTTTCCCTCTTTGAAACTCATTGTTCAACAAGTATGTTGACAAGGTTTCATACCAGGCTTTAGGAGCTTGATGTAGTCCATATAGTGCTTTTTCAACCTTGTATACTCTATCAGGAAAGTTTGGATCTTCAAATCCTGGTGGTTGACATACATACACCTCTTCTTCAATCTTTCTATAGAGAAAAGCAATTTTTACATCCATTTGATACACCACAAAATCTTTAAATGAAGCATAAGCTAAAAATAGCCTAATTGCTTTAATTCTTGCAATAAGAGCAAAGACTTCATCATAGTCAATCCCTTCTTCTTGTGTGTACCCTTGAATAACCAATCTTGCTTTGTTTCTTATCACAATTCCTCTTTCATCCTTTTTATTCCTGAAAACCCATTTAGTGCCTATAGCCCTTTTTCCATTTTGTAAATCCACTAATGTTTAAACTTCTTGTAGCTTGAATTGTAGAAGCTCTTCTTGCATAGCCTCTATCCAGCTTGGATCCTTCAATGCATGAATTACCTTTTTGGGTTCTTCCTGTGATAAAAATCAAGCAAACTAGCAATTTTAAAGGTCTTTATGGTTTGTTCTTTGTTGAATAGTACTAACAAACCCATGCTCCTCCAAATTCTTTGACATGTTTTTTGTTTGTGTAGCTGATTGCAAATCTCCAATCACTTGATTGAGAGGATGATCTTTATGAATTCTTGTAGTTGGAATATGACTGACTTGGATTGTTGTATCCAAATTGTTCATGTCAGCCTCAACACCAACATCCTTCTTCTGCTGCTGCACTTGTAATCCTAAAAACAATGTAAGTTCTCCCATAGAATTCATCTGAAATTTCTCATGCATCAACTTCTCAAATGCATTGCACAGCTCCTTCTTTGTTAAACTAAAGATGATATCATCCACATACATTTGAACTAGCAAAATATCACATTTGTGCCTTTTGATGAATAAGGTCTTATCAATTTTCCCTCTTTGAAACTCATTGTCCAACAAGTATGTTGACAAAGTTTCATACCAGGCTTTAGGAGCTTAATGTAGTCCATATAGTGCTTTTCAACCTTGTATACTCTATCAGGAAAGTCTGGATCTTCAAATCTTGGTGGTTGACATACATACACCTCTTCTTTAATCTTTCCATAGAGAAAAGCAATTTTTACATCCATTTGATACACCATAAAATCTTTAAATAAAGCATAAGCTAAAAATAACCTAATTGCTTCAATTCTTGCAACAGGAGCAAAGACTTCATCATAGTCAATCCCTTATTCTTGTGTGTACCCTTAAGCAACCAATCTTGCTTTGTTTCTTATCACATTTCCTCTTTCATCCTTTTTATTCTTGAAAACCCATTTAGTGCCTATAGCCCTTTTTCTATTTGGTAAATCCACTAAAGTCTAAACTTCTTGTAGCTTGAATTGTAGAAGCTCTTCTTGCATAGCCTCTATCCAGCTTGGATCCTTCAATGCATGAATTACCTTTTTGGGTTCTTCATGTGATAAAAAGCAAGCAAACAAGCAGTTTTAAAGGTCTTTATGGTTTGTTCTTTGTTGAATAGTACTAACAAACCCATGCTCCTCCAAATTTTTTGACATGTTTCTTGTTTGTGTAGCTGATTGCAAATTTCTAATCACTTGATTGAGAGGATGATCTTTATGAATTCTTGTAGTTGGAATATGACTGACTTGGATTGTTATATCCAAATTGTTCATGTCAACCACTGCACCAACATCTTCATTATCTCTTGAGAGGTCAAATATGCTTATATCTTCCAAAGCAGGCATATTTAGATCATCTGGAAGTTTAATGCTTGTTTTTCTACCAACATCATTAACTTTAATTTTTGCTAGAAACATTAATATTGTTAGTGTTGTTAACATTATCATCCTTCTATTGATCAATCCTTTCACTATCTTTTCTTGGATCTTCACCAACCTTCTTCTCATTATCACTTGAAGGTTTGGATCCATCATCTTGAGAACTTTTTGGATCTTGGGAAAATGATGGATCAACATGCCATAATGGTAGCAAAATGTAATTTTTGACAAGTTATGTCTCCTTTTTAGCTTGACCTGCATTATCACTTGCTTTTGTACCTGCAAAACCATTAGAGTGTGTACCTGCAACAATTGGCTTATAATTCATTGTTCTTGTTAGTGCATCAATATCAAATAGCTAATCTGGTCTACTACCTACAACATTAGGTGTATTCTCACTAAACCTAATATGCAAGTTTTCTTCCACTATCCTTGTTCTACTATTGAATACTCTATAAGCTTTACTATTCAAAGAGTATCCAACAAAGAGACCTTCATCAGCCTTACCATCAAATTTGCCTAAGTGATCTATGGTATTGAGAATGATAACAAGACACCCAAATGGTCTTATAAAACTTAAAGTTGGTGTTCTACCATGAAAAAGTTCATATGGGGTCTTGTTATGAGGCTTAACTACTAACACTCTATTTTACACATGGCAAGCAGTATTAACTGCTTCTGCCCAAAAAGTAGTTGGCAACTTAGAATCAGCTAGCATAGTCCTAGCAACCTTAATCAGTGTCCTATTTCTCCTCTTAGCAACTCTATTTTATTAAGGAGTTCTAGCTACACTATATTGTCTCAAAATACACTTCTTTTCATAAAACTGATTTATTTCTCTATTCTTGAACTCAGTCCTATTGTCACATTTAATCACCTTAACCTTATGATCTACTAGATTCTCTATCCCAGTTATAAAGGACTTAAGAATGCCACTAGTCTCATCCTTAGTATCTAGAAAGAAAACCCATGTAAACCTACTATAATCATCTGTGACAACTAGGCAATACATTTTCTTCATAAGGTTTTTTACAAATGTTTGACCAAACAAGTCTATATGCAACAAATGTAAAGGAAGACTAATTGAGTTCTCTGTTTTGGACTTACAAGAGGCTCTGTTCTGCTTTCCCTTTTGATAAGCAACACAAATTTGATCATTTTGAAAAAGTTTGGAAGGTAAACCTCTTACAAGATTTTCCTTAACCAGTTTATTCATGGTTTTAAAATTTAAGTGACCTAGCCTTCTATGTCAAAGTTTAGATTCATCAGATGTAGATTTTGCAAAAAGGCAAGTTAAACCTCTTTTAGAAACTATGTTCTTTCAATCAACACTATACATATTGTTCTTTCTAGGAACTCTAAGTAAAACTTGACTTTCATCAATTAACTTAAAGTTTGGAGATAAAACAATACATTCAGTGTCATTAAAAAGAACATTATTCTTTTTATCACATATTTGTAAGACATTAAAGAGATTAAACTTTAACTCTCTCACAAAATACACATTTTCAAAATCTAGATTACCAGTTTTAATGGTATATTTTCCTATGATTTTCCCTCCTTTGGGGTTCCCTCTAAAAGAAACATATCCTTCATCTATTTCTTTATAGTCTGTAAGATAGGACATGTTCCTTGTCATGTGCCTTGAGCATCCATTATCAATCACTCCTTTATCTTGTAACTCCATTTGTGGATTGCCCTGCACATTAGATAAGAAAATCAGTTTCTTTTGGGGACCCAAGCCATCACTGAATTGGATCTGCCTTGTGCATTAATAAAATCAAACTTCTTTAGGGTGATTAATGCATTATTGTGTTTAGAAACATGGTCTAAAACTTTAGTCTTTGGTTTCTAAATCCAACAAGCTGAGGCCTTAACATCATTAACATTATTTCCCTTAACATCATTAACTACTGCTTTTGGCCTAGCAGCATTAACTACTGCTTTTGGCCTAGCATCATTAACATTTTTATCCTTAACAGTATTAACCCCCTAATTAAAATTACTGTTTTTAAATGTTGTATTCTTATGAATGAGCCTCTTAACAGTTGAATGTGCTGTTTTAGAAAGATATGGCATTGGTCTACCAGCATTCACTGTTGTTTTTGAGTGAGCAGTATTAACTTGTCTAGCAGTACTAACTGATATTGCTGTTTTTGAAATATTTTGTTTAGCAGTATTAATAGATACTAAGCCAGACTTCATTAGTACTACTCTTGGAACAATGTTCTTTTTAGCACATGGGTGAGTTTTTCTAGCAAAATTTTGATGATTTACCCTTTGAGCATTGTTCCAAACAGGTTTTACCATCCTTTGATTTTGAAACTGTTTTTGATGGTAATTGCAATCAACTTGCAAATGATCAAAGCTTCTACACACATAACAAGCCTTATTAAACATCATAAAATTGCTTCCTAGTTTTTGAGACATCATATTGTTCCAATTTCTTTGATTGTCTCTTAGACTGTGAGTGTTTTGCCTATGTTTCTCAATTTGTTTAACAGTTTTCCTAGCAGTTTTCTTTTGTTGCTTAGGTTTGACAAATTATATCTTAGCAATACTAGGCTTAACTGTTTTCTTCTCAGTTTTAGTTTGAGACACATCTTTTTCCTCACTATCTGACACCTAATCTTCAATAACTAGAGAATCATTAGACTTCCTAACTATCTTAGACACTTCTTCATCAGACTTTCTGTTCTCAACTACATGCTTATTAACAAACTCATATAAACCAGTAAAAAACAAGTCAGGTGTAGGAGGCATGAAGTTTCCTGTGTAGGGAGGTGGAACTGCATTATATCCTAAGCCTTTCTTGCAATTATCAACAATCTGACACTCTATGAGCTTGTCTAAACTTTTAGATGCATTTTCAAATTTATCTATATTAAATTGAATGCTATCTTTTCTTTTTGAGCTATTTCTAGCTTCTTCCTAAGCTATGATAGCTATATCTTTACATTCAATTTCAAATTTTAAGACCTTTATATCTTGTGAATAAATAGACTCATTTGCCTTATAAACTTCAAGTTTCTCTTCTACTGACTCTAATCCTGTCTTGTAAGCTAGAACCATTAACTCAGATTTCTTAAAATCTTTTTGTAGTTGTTCATATTGAGATTTAAGAGTTTCAATAGTTTTCAAATAAGATTTTGAACAATTTGAATTGTTAGATACTTTTGTGTCAGAACTTGTAGATGAGTAAGCCATGAGTGCATAATTAGGTCCTTCCTCTGCCTGATCACTCCAGTCATACCCACCAAGACCATCACATGACACTAAAGCTATGGAAGTGGATGTTTCCACAGGTATATTCCTTCTAGTACTTTCTTTGTTCTTGTAGTCATGATTCCTTGGAGCTTTGTATTCCCTAGGAAAATGTCCCTTCTTGTGGCAGTTGTAGCACTCTACTTTGGACTTGTCAAAGCCAACAGTCTCATTGCTATTGACTGTAAGCCTCCTTCCAGTATTCTTCAAGAATCTTATAGCCCTTATAGTCAACATGGCCATTTTCCATCTCAAATCCATCTCTTCAATGTCATCTGGATGAATTTGTTGTAAGTCCTCAGTAACAAGTTGAGGACTATTTGGTTATAATATTGGAGCTTTTTAGTGATACATTGTATAATACAAAGTGTACTATTTATTGATTTTTACTTCTAGAGTATTAAGGTGTAGATTCGCTTCACGTGAGTATACAGTACAAAGTTTCTACAACAATTTATTGTTGTATTTAACCAAGGTAATTTTACCTTAAACAACCTAAGGAATCGAATCTAGTTAGGGAACCCAACACCATTATCACATCTAATAACCTTAACCTTGTGAGATTACTATATTTTTCTATCCTATTTATAAAGGACTTAAGAAGTGCCACTTGTCTTATCCTTAAGATAGCTAAAAATAAAACCACATGTAAACCCACTATAATCATCTGTGACACTAGGCAATACATTTTCCTTCATAAGCTTTCTACAAATGTTGGACCAAATAAGTCCATATTGCAACAAATGGTAAAGGAAGACTGATTGAGTTCATTTTGTTTTTTTGTCTTGGACTTACAAAGGCTCTCTGTTTGCTTTCCCTTGACAAGCAACACATTTGATCATTTTTTAAAAAGTTTGGAAGTAACTTCTTACAAGATTTTCTTTTAACCAATTTATACAAGGTTTTTAAAATTTAAGGGACCTAGCCCTTCTATGCCAAAGTTTAGATACATTAGATGTGGCCTTTTGCAAAAGAGCAAGTTAAACCTCCTTTTAGGAACTAATGTCTTTAAATTCAATACATACATATTTCTTTTCTAGGAACTCTAATAAAACTTGACTTTCATCAATTAACTTAAAGTTTGAAGATAAAACAATACATTCAGTGTCATTAAAAAGAACACTATTCCTTTTATCACATATTTGTGAGACACTAAAGAGATTAAACTTTAATTCTCTCACAAAATACACATTTTCAAAATCTAGATTACGCAATTCTTAATGGTACCTTTTTCTATGATTTCCTTCCTTTAGGGTCCCTCCAAAAAGCCAACATATCCGCTATCTATCTCTTCATATTTTGTAAGATAGGACATGTTCCCTGTCATGTGCCTTGAGCATCCACTATCAATCACTCCTTGATCCTGTAAATCCATTTGTGGATTGCCCTGCACATTAGATAAGAAAATTAGTTTCTTTTGGGGACCCAAGCCATCACTGACTTGGATCTGCCTTGTGCATCAATATAATCAAACTTTTTAGGGTGATTGATGCACTGTCGTGTTTTAGAAACAGGTCTAAAACTTTATTCTTCATTTCTTAATCCAACAAGCTGATGCCTAACAGCATAAAAATTATTTCCCTAAACAGCAATATAACTGCTTTGGCTCATTAGAATTAAATTTTTTATCATCCTAACAATATTAACCATTGATTAATATTACTGTTTTTAAATGTTGTGTTCTTATGAATGGGCCTCTTAATAGTTGAATGTGATGTTTTAGAAATATACATTGGGCAATCAGCATTCACAGTTGTATTTGAGTGTAGAGCATAACCATGACTAGTCATTTATTAACTGATACTAAACCAGACTTCATTAGTACTGCTCTTAGAACTAAGTTCTTTTTAGCACAGGGGTTGAGTCTTTTTAGCAAAGTTTTGATGATTCACCCTTTGAGCATTGTTCCAAACAGGTTTTACATCCTTTGTTTTTAAAACTTTTGATACTGGTAATTGCAATCAACTTGCAAATGATCAAAGCTTCCACACACATAACAGGCCTTATTAAACATCTCAAAATTGCTTCCTAGTTTTTGAGACATCATATTGTTCTAATTTCTTTGATTGCCTTCTTTAACTAAGAGTTTTGCTATTTGCTCCAACTTGATTTCAATATAGTTTCCAGCAGTTTTTTCTTGTTATTTAAGATTGACAAACTCTTTCTTAACAATACTAGGCCTAACTGTTTTCTTTTTATCCTCTTCCTCATCATCTGACACCCATTCTTCAAAATAGGGCATCATCATTCTTCCTAACTACCTTAGGCTCTTCTTCACTAGACATAGCTTTACAGTTCTCAACTATAGGCTCATTAACAAACTCATCTAAACCAGTAAAAGGCAAGTCAGGTGTTGGAGGCATGAAATTTCTTGTGTAGGGAGGTGTAACTGCATTAAAAAAATTTATAGCCCCAACCTTTCTTGCAATTGTCAACTATACTAACTCTCTATGAGCTTGTTTAAACTTTTAGATGCATGATCAAATTTATCTACATTAAGTTGAATGCCATCTTTTTCTTTTTGAACTATTTCAAGCTTCTTCCTAAGCTCTCTAATAGCTATTTCTCCTATATGAATTTCAAATTTTAAGCCCTTAATATCTTGTAAATAAATAAGAACACATTTCTTATAAACTTCAAGTTTTCTTCCACAGACTTAAAACTGTCCCTTATAACCTAAGACCATTACTTCATAATACTTTAAATCTTTTAATAGTTGATCATTTTAAGATTTAAGAGATTCAATAGTTTTCAAACAAGATTTTGAACAAATAGAATCATTGGATACCTCTGAGTCAGGACTTAAAGATGAGAAAGCCATGAGTGCATAATTAGGCCCTTCCTCTGCCTGATCACTCCAGTCATATCCACCAAGACCATCACATGACACCAAAGCTGTGGAAGTAGATGTTTCCACAGGCACACTCCTTCTTGAGCTTTCCTTGTTCTTGTTGTCTTGATTTCTTGGAGCTCTGCACTCCCTAGCAAAATGTCCCCTCTTGTGGCAGTTGTAGCACTCCACTTTGGACTTATCAAAACTAATAGTCTCATTGCCATTAACAGTAAGCTTCCTTCCTGTATTCTTCAAAAACCTTCTAGCCCTCATAGTCAACATGGCCATTTGCCATCTCAAATCCATCTCTTCTATGTCATCTGGATGGATTTGTTGCAAGTCCTCATGTACAAGTTAAGGACTATTTGGTTGACTAGCAAAGAATGAACAAATAACAGCATCACTCAAGTTATCAATATTTGTAAAGTTAGCCGCATTAACTTGAGTGCTAGCAGTAGAATTCCCATGAGCAGTATTAACTACTTCATTAGTGCTGCTAGTGTTGTTATTTGAAGAGGACACAAAAGCCATGTTCTGTGTGCTTGAACTTGAGCTAGACAACCCTTTAACTTCTGGTTCATACACCTTGAGGTTGTTGTAGAGATCATCCATGCTCATTGTATCCAAATCAGCTTTATTCCTCCATACAACAACATGTGTGTTCCACTCAGGTGACAAACTTTTGGATAACTTTTGATTAACATCTTCTTGTGAAAGCTTTTCATCCAAAAGCTCCAACTGACTCACAAGCTTTTGAAGCCTATCAAAAGTTTGATCAAGCATCTTTGAGCTTGGAGCAGTGAAGTTTTCATATTGCTGCTTTAAGAGATTCCTTTGAGTCTTTTTAGTAGCTGCATTCCCACCAAATCTCTTTTCAATAGCTTCTAGCAACTTCTTAGCATCCTTTATTATAACAACCCAAAATTTTCATCAAATACAAAACCAACCTATTTTATTATGATCACAATTATACGGGGAAATTTTTCGCTTTATTACATTACTTGCATTGCCAATATCTCAATATGCACACCTTCCACAACTGTTATTTTTGGCAAGGTTGCACCATTCTCTATGACTTCCCACAGTGCATTGTGACAATCGTGATTTGAGCAGGTTAGTTTATACCTTTAGAAATGGCTAAGTGTCCATTTTATATGTTTTTTTGTGTGCTATGTGTTCTATATGTATGTTGAAGTAGTTTACATATGTGCATGATGTCATTTTAGAGGTAAATAATTATCTTATTTTGTGTGCATATGAGTTTGGTGTTAAGTATTCCATTTGTTCATGTGTGGTGATAATGGAAATAAAAGACGTGTTGCATGCATTGCTACGTAAATTCTTAGTTTTAAAAAGTTAAGCGTTTATAAGAAGTGTGAGTTATTAGAAAGGAAACATGTGAGTGAAATATGGAAGTTCGTAGTAGACTTTCCATACATAGAAAGTGAAAGTGAGATGTGAAATGAAAAGTTATTTTTAGAAAGCTTAGTAAGTAGCGTTTAGGTAAAAAGGTTTAACCAAACTAGCTTAGGTTTTTATAAAAACTTAAGGAAATGAAGTAAATTAGTTAATTAATAATTTAATAAAAATATATATAAAATATATAAATATTATAGGGTGCGTTCGGTTTTGGGTTTAAAAGAAAAAAAAATATTTTTTTTACTAAACTTATTTGAGTTGGGCTAGGACTTGTAAGATATAGATATAAAACCAAACTTGGCCCATTCTTTTCTTCCCCCTCCCTTTTTACCGTATGATTTCAGCCTCCTAAAATCCTAAGAAGTTGATTTTCACTTGTGGATCCAAGAAACATTCAAGAGTTGTGGTTTAGGTGCTAATCATCAAGGTAAGTGTGTTCATCCTAGTTTAAATAATGCATTCATGTAACAAAATCCATGATGAATTCTAGGATTTCATAAAATTCAGAATATTAATGATATTTAATGATGATAGAATGATTAGGGTCATGATCGTTAGGTTAGATTTGCGTTAAAAACTTGATTTAGGGTGAGCAGAATTTAGGGCTGTGTTCACGAGTGAATATCTCCATGATGGTAATAGGTTTTTGAGTGTTTCTAGACTCTAAACAGTAGCTCATTGAATGTACTTTCCAGAAAATCTGGCCTCGAAAGTTTTTAAGGTCGGGAAGTCATTCAAATGTTGGTTACACTAAAAGTTGTCAAAACAGTAAATACGGGTCAGATTTGGATCATGTTTAGGAGGGTAAAACCCTAACTTAAAATTCGAATTAAGCTTAGCCCTTCTACAGTAGTTAAGTTCCATATGTCTATGGATAATCCTGTAAAAATTAGCCTCTGAAAGCATGTCTAAGTATGGTAGTTAGAGTGATACATTTTGGTGTGCAATCAGATCCGAATTAGAACAGTTTTGAAGTTTGATTTTATTTGAGGTAGTTATACATGTAAGTAATGCTTGGGAATCACAAGGTAGTTAATATACTCATAAATGAACATGGGTGATTTTGGTATAATTTATGAAGGTCATTAAGTACCAAGAATTATAAAGATGTATAAGTGGTGCGTTTAGGGCGTGCAAGTGAGTCTAAAATTCTGCTCAAATCCAGAAAATTGAAAGTGTAAGAATAAAGTGTAAGCTAGTTATGTAAGAATTTAAAAAGGTACAAAATGAGTTTAGAACATTGATAGATCGCTTAGAATCCATCATAGTTGAGGTTACACCTTATTGGAGTGATGACCAAAGTGATGTTAATATCCATACGTTTTGTTGTTTAGATCTTTGTGAAGCTTCTTGGAACCTTTTTGGATTAAGCTAAGCTAAGGTGAGTTTCATAGTCCCACTTTTACTTCGTTTTAAACTTGGGATGGAAATGATGCTAGTATGGAAATGTTTTGATTACTGTGATAATGTGTTTAAAGTGATGCATGGACTTTATGTGGCTATTATATGTTATGTGCTACATGTTTGTGATGTGATACGCTCCATGGCTTAGTGATCAATTGGAGTGGGTTTTGTGGTATGCTCCATGGCTTAGTGATCAATTGGAGTGGATTTGTGGTATGCTCCATGGCTTAGTGATCAATTGGAGTAGTTCTGCGATAGAGACGTCTCGTAATCGTGTGAATGGTATTGGTTTGGATTGGATTTGATTTGGTTTACATGATAGCTTATATGGTAGTTCATTTATTGTCATGCAGTGTTTTCATTTATCACAGTAATGATTTAATTGGATTTATATCGTGTCTTAAACCTATGACTCTCACCAACTTTATGTTGACGTTTTAAGCATCATTTTCAGGTGAGTATCGGGATGATAAGAAGGATGGTAGGAAGAGTGGCTAGAGAGACCCTAGGCATTGCTTGTGGAGTTGTCTTTTCTAGTCTTTTCAGTTATGACATTTGTTTTGCTTGATACTTGATAGTTGGAGATTGTTAGTATTTGGAACATTTTGCTCGTGTATGACATTACTTTAGTAATGCAAGACTCCTCTATCTTGTGTTGGGTATTGTCATGACACATAGTGTCCATTTGATTATTTCTTTCATTTAGATTTCTCTATAGTAGACACCATTGTGTTGTGATGATATCTATGATGTTACGCCTCGTGTTTCCGCCTAGGCGGGGTGTGACATATAGGCTTCTTAACTGTAGGCTCACTAACTATAGGCTCATTTACAAACTCCTCTAGACTAGAGAATGACAAATCAGGTTTTATATATATATATATATATATATATATATATATATATATATCACATCATTTGGGTATATATATACACCAGACAGTTTGTGTGCCATGGCTTAGACAAGACTTACGCATTAATCACTCTATGAATACTTATAACTGCTAATACCATTTTCTGCATGATAATTGTATTCGTTGCAATTATTACCAATAACGGGTGTATACAACGTAAACCCAATACCACACTATAACGCATTACTATAACATTAAACTTTTATAACAATACTTATGATGACTTGGTATTCAACTATAGATACATTTCAAACCTATGATTTCACTCAACCATTGTGTTGACTTTTATGCATTGTTTATATTAGGTAATTGGGCAAACTCTATGGCACGTAGTGGCATAGACCATGAGATGGCTAAAACTTGTTTTCATTCACATTAGTTGTAATTAGAGTTGGGACCTGCCTTTGTAAAACTATTGATTTTAAAATGAATGATAACGTATCTTTTGAATAACACTTTTTGAGTCACTTCTATGATTTATGATTGTTGTATACATGAAGTAATACCCCAGATTAGCTTCGCTGCTATATGGTTAAAAATGGGGGTGTTTACAGATTGGTTATCAGCGCCATGGTTATAGAGAACGCAAGGTTTCAAAACCACTCTAACTATAACCACATTTCTTTTGTTCCTAGCCATAAAGTCCTCGTAGCACTACATTCCAGAATCAGTATGTTAGATATATAATTATTATACTATATTATTACCCATATATAACTTATGTTATTTACAACGTGTTGTTAACGAAGATGTCTTCTCCCAACCACTCTACTTCCGATATTGAGGATGCTTTTTCCTCTATGAATATTCTTAACTATACTTCGGTCTCATCGGATTATTTCCCAGCTTCATCGGGAAGCATTTCTTTTAACTCTTCGGAAGACTCTAATATAATCCCATCAGTAATCTCACCTTTCTACAATAATCCTTATTTGAAGGACGTACAAGCATTTTATGCTAAGGAATCACCTATTTCACCACCAGATCCTATTACTCCACCAGCTATTTTGACTCCATCTCCAGTATTACCACCATCACTACTATTTGATCCCCGATATTTCTTTGTTCCTGAGGAACTATTACCGCCTAAAAAGCAAACTTGTCTTCCATCACTCTCTTCTACTAATCCATCTCGGAATCAAACCTGTAACTTGGTATCACCATCTTTCTCAGTTTATACTCCTACCCCACCTCAGATATTTGAAATAGGAAAAAGTTCAAGTAAGATACATCTGAAGCATCATGAGAATCAAATCGAAGATATTTTGAATTACTTAGAAGAACTCTCTTTTTACCGCATTGGAGAAATGGAAGAAGATAACAAGCTAAAGACTGAACTTGAGAAAGTCCGTTCTCAGATTATCAAACTTCAAAGGAAGCAATTAGGGCAAAGAGATAAGATTGCTTTTGCTCACTACAGAATTTCCAATCTTGAACAAATCATTGAGGAGAACCAAGCTCGTCACCAAACAGATCAGGAGGATCTTTAGGATGTCATCTACCGGCTCAAAATCAACAAACTAGTTATAGCTTTATCCTAGCCACGGGATGTGTGGTATAAATAAAAACACTTGTCAAATCTTGACTATGTACAGTACTAAGACAAGTTGTTCTTAATACAAAGGAAAATCCCGTTACCTTGTTGTTTCATAATACCAACTTATCTCTCTTTCATCATCATCTCTGTCATCATCATATGCATCATTATCTCCGTCTCCATCATTATGAATCATACCATAACCTCTAGATGCTTATAAGTGCTTAAAATTCAAAAATAAGCATTACTCTTTAAGCATTTTTAGCATCACATTTTCTTTTAAGTATTACCTTTCAAAACTTGTGATGTCATTCTTACTACACGTTATCCTGTGTTGATTGAACTGCTCAAAAGGACGTCAACATCTGAAACACCAGCCATAACTTTAGATGCCATCCAACAACTAATTACTAATGGCATTACCACCGCTCTGGAAGCACAAGCTGCTACCATGGCAAATGCCGACAATCCCAATAGGAACACTGGACCAAGAGAAATTCCCGTAGCAAAAAGAGGAAACTACAAAGAATTCATAAGCTGTCAACCTTTCTACTTCAATGGTACGGAAGGAGCAGTTGGCCTCATTCGCTGGTTTGAGCGGACTGAATCGGTATTTTCTCGTAGCAACTGTGCCGAGGAAAACAAAGTGACATTTGCTACTGGTACCTTAACCGATGATGCCCTATCCTGGTGGAATGCATACGCCCAACCTATTGGAATAAATCAAGCCAATCAAATCACTTGGACCGAATTGAAAAGACTCTTAACCAATAAGTATTGCCCTCGAACTGAAGTCAAGAAAATGGAAGACGAATTTTACAACTTGGTTGTAAAAGGAAATGATCTTAAGACTTACATTAGGAGATTCCAGGAATTAGCCGTCTTATGCCCAAACATGGTACCAAACACCGAGAAACTTATGGAAGCTTTCATCGGGGGACTACCCCAAAGCATTGAAGGAAACGTTACTGCTTCAAAACCTCAAACTCTGGAGGAAGCCATTACCATAACTCAAAGGTTGATGGAGCAGGTAATAAAACACAATTCTGCGCAAGACACCAATAATCACAAACGAAAATTTGATGATAGCAGAAACACCGATAACAACAAACACCCCAATAATCGTGACCACAACAACTACCCCAATGATCGTAACAACAATAACCACTCCAACAATCGCAACAACAACAACTACCAAGATAACCGCAACAATAACAACCGTAACAATGATCACCACCAGCAGCAGAATAGGAAGCAAGAAACCTTCAGAACTTATACTGCCACCAATGGGTATACTGGGAATCGTCCCTTGTGTGAAATATGCACCCTGCACATCACACCGGACTCTTGCAGTGTCAAGTTGTCATGTTTAGCAACAAGATAGCACACCAGACCACAGTACTAACAAAAACAAAAGACCAACCACTAGAACAATCTACAAACCATATTTGTAACGTGTAATGCCTGTGGAAAGAAAGGACATTAAACGAATCAGTGCCTCACAAGCAAATAATTGGGCCACAAAAAGCATACTTAGGAGCTATCACCGACATTCGCCAGACAATCCTGAGGCGAGTGCCGTACCCGAATCAAATAGCTACATCACTGAATGCTTTTACTCATCTTGTTCACTATTAGGATTTCTACCACTAGAAACAACTCCTAGGATATTCAAGGTTCATCAAAGTTCCTTCTTCAATCTGAAAAACTTCCAATCATCAAGCTACAATCCTTTCAATTGTTACTTATTCTATAATCCTGCTTACGAGATACGTAGCATAAGTATCACTCTTTTAGATGTTTCATAAGTAAAGATTTATCATGTAAATAATAAAGTGAAATTACCGTTACATCTTGTTATCTGGTGGTAATCAAAACTCGTCAATTCTATCATGTTCCAACTCTGAAATACACTCCCATACATTTGAAACAATAAATTATCATTCCTCGATTTTACATGGCATCAGTACAATCAACATCCATATTATCTAACAATTCATGATCATACATTTCTACGACAATTACCAAATCGTGTTTTTATGCTTAGGTTAAAACATTTATATCATCATATTGAAATGAATTAAGGTACACTTCTCATTTGAATAAAGTAAAATATTATAAAGTCACCGAACTGTGAATTAAAAATTCTCAGTTACAAGGAGTTGAACACTTCTTTTTGTAAGTGACCAATTATAAAATAATAGGCTTAAGTTATATACATACGTAACAAATAAGTTTCGCTACAATCCGTTATGTATAAAACAATATCCTTAATCATCTATCATTATAGCTCATTTACCTTCAACATCTGTTCATTTCAAAATCTATACTCACGTGATTAACAACATCTCATACAACATTCATATCATTCTGTGACATACTCATTCCATGATCTCCGTATCTAAAATTTTCTATTAGTATTCCTGCAACATACTAACAAGGAAACACATAAGAATCTAATAATGTCCAATGATTTCAAGTACCACTAATTTTGAAAATTTGTTTGACAAAGACATGTGATAGCATTCTTATTCGAATGTTGACTTTAAAGGTTAATGAATATGATTCTTTACGATCACGTACGCAGCAGAAGCAAAGGTAGGGCCCATGACCCATAGGTCCGTAAAACGAAAGGTAATTTCAATCGCAGTTCTATCAGGATTTTTTTTCTGAAAAAAGAATTCTATTGTTTGTCATCATGAAGTGTAAATGACTTGAAAATAAAGTAGAGGTGTGAAAGGAGGTAATAATAATTAGGTGGCACAAACACAAATTATCAATGCATCACACACGTGGACTAACTAACCATGAATAGCCAAACATAAAAATGTTGTGAGCGCGAATGTTATAAATAGATCTATTTGGGATTGACATCCCCGTTCGGGTGAGTCATGCTCACTGTGCCGGTTTGCCGGACAACGAACGTATACCATGTCGGACATAGGATGTTGCGGGTTAGAACATCATCACGGGCAATGTTGGCAATTTATATTGCAATTCATACATGTCGAGCTTCAGTGTCATGAGCTTAGGAAAACGTAATTACATTTTATGATGTTTGCATCTGTTGCATTATCATGGGGAAATCTTGCGGTCCTACATTATACATTTTATAAACCTATGAATTCACTCAACAATATGTTGACGTTTTAAGCAATGTTTTCTCAGGAGATCAGTAAGGTACAAGACAAGGGATACATTGGTGGTCGTTATTTTGGAAGTCATGCATTAAAGATTTGGTTGCATTACATTTTGGGAAACATTTGTTATGGACTGGAATCTTCGTAATATGTACTTTGAACAAGTGAAGCTACGGGCTTTTGTAACAAACACTTTGCTAAATCCAATGTATCGGTTTTAAACGACTTTTTGGTCGTTCTTTTATATATCTTGTGTTATTGATCTATGATCCGCTGCTACCCAATTTGGGGGTGTTACAGATTGGTATCAAGAGCCAAGGTTATAGAGAACCAGGTCAAATGTTTTTGCTGGACTATAACCGTTTTCAAACATTGCATTCATACAAAGGGATTTTCACGGGACATGCATACATACACTAGTTGTTGCATTAGTTGATTAGACTAGATGCATTCATGATTGATATACATGTTATGATATAAATGTATATTACTATAAGAGTCTTATATTAAATACTAATATAAGCTATTTTGGATTTTCAGATACTATCATGTCGGATTCTGAGGATTCCACGGTTACATACACTAGTTGTTGCATTAGTTGATTAGACTAGATGCATTCATGATTGATATACATGTTATGATATAAATGTATATTACTATAAGAGTCTTATATTAAATACTAATATAAGCTATTTTGGATTTTTAGATACTGTCATGTCGGATTCTGAGGATTCCACGGTTACATACACTGCTGTATCCAGTCCATTTGGAGGGTTGTCAAACATCGGATCTCCGGGGGTCGATGGACCACCCGTGATGCCAAAGGATCCGTATGCATATGTGGTAGCTGCTTTTCAGGCCCCGCCATCTCCTGATTATGTGCCGGGTCCTGAGTACCCACCTTCACCAGAGTTTGTTCCAGAGCCTGTTTATCTGGAGTTTATGCCACCGGAGGACGATATACTCCCAGCTGAGGAGCAGCCACTGCCTGCTGCTGTCTCACCCACTGCTGATTCACCAGGCTATGTTCCTGAGTCAGATCCTGAGGAGGATCCGGAGGAGGATGATGATGAGGACCCTAAGGAGGATCCTGCTGATTATCCTACCGACGGAGGAGACGATGGCGATGATGAGGATGAGTCATCCGATGATGATGAGGATGATGATGTTGATATTGAGGGGGATGAGGAGGAGGAGGAGCACCCAGCTCCTGCCGACTCTACAGCTGTTGCTTTACCAGCTGTTGATCATGCCCCATCTGCTGAGGAGACTAAGCCGTTTGAGACCGACGAGTCTGCGGCCACACCACCACCACATCCTGCATACCGGGTTACTGCTAGGATATCGATCCGAGATGAGCCACCTACACCATTTTGGTCTGATACAGAGGTTGCCAGACTCCTTGCTATACCTACTCCACCACCATCACCACTTTCCCCATGGTCATCACCACTGCCTCAGATTCCTTCTCCACCACTACCCCCGATACTATCACCATTACCTGTATCATCTCCACCACCTGCTAGTCCTACTTATCCATTGGGATACAGAGCTGCCATGATCCGACTGAGAGCCGAGGCACCGTCTACTTCCCATTCACCACCGCCACATATCATACTCTCCCATACCAGAGCAGATACACCACCATCAGGTACCCTACCATCAGGGACACCACCACTTTTACCCATAGCGCTACCTACTTCATCAACATCTTTACTGCTACCCTCTACTGACCATGGAGCAGATAGGCCCGGGGTTTGTTTACTACCTCAGAAGAGGTTATGTTTTGCTTTTGGTCCTGGGTACGAGGTTAGAAAGAGCTCGTCTGCTCCTGCTGCTAGACCGACTAGAGGTTTTAAAGCAGACTATGGATTCGTTTCTACAATGGACAGGGAGATTATGCGGGATCTAGAGAGAGATGTCGGTTATGGGATCACCGACACTTAGGATGAGATGCTGGTAGACATGCCAGGGGCACCAGTGACTGATGACATAAAGTTGGGTCGACGGATGACAGAGTTTGCTACTAGGGTTAGGCAAGACACAAATAAGATCTATGTGAGGTTGGATGATGAGCAGACTGAGTGACAACTGATGGCTGGTCGGCTCAACATGCTGTATAGGGATAGGCGTGCACATGCTCGTAAAGGTCTACTGATGAAGAGAGAGGCTAAGATGTCTTGAGAAGCTTAGGGACGATCCATGGACGCTAGTGATCTTGCACGTTCAGAGGTTATGTCACTGCGTACTACTGTATTGGGTCAGCAGGCAGTGATTACAGAGTTGCAGGCAGCAGACCGCAGGAGACAGGCGGCGATTACAGAGTTGCTGGCAGCGGACCGCAAGAGACAGGCACAGTTCATTGAGGCACTAAAGCTGCTGAAGGGACTACAGACCCAGATGACAGAGTTTCAGAGACAGCAGGGACCCGCTAAAGGTCCGGCACAGCCCGATGCACCAGAGGAGGCTGGTAGCAGTTCATAGATCATGTTATGGCTAGTTATTTTGTACAGCCTACTAAGTATTATGGGTAACTCCCGGCTAGTATGGCTTTAGGTTGTATATTTTATCTTGTAACCTAATCGTTGTGATCATTTTGTATCTGAACCAATCATGTATGTTTTCCAATTATATATGGAATGGTGGTATTATGTCATGTCTGTAATCGAATTTATTATGAATGAATGTCGATTTAGCTACACCATTGTTAACTTCAATTCAGTTGTATATTTCACTGTGTGTTGTGATCTCTCTTTACTTATTGTGTATATGTCATGTCATGGTTATGATTTTGCGAAATCTAACGGGTATTATATTTTCTTGTGATTGAAGAAAATGACACCAAAAAGAGCCACGAGGTCAAACACAACCCTAGAAATAACCAACACCACGTCTGTCACTAATGCCTAGCTTCAAGAAATGATTGACCAAGGCGTTACTGCCGTTTTGGCACCACGTGATGCTGACAGAAATATGAATGGCGATGATAGCTATAATTCGGGAACGGGTGTTAGAAGGACAGAATGAACTGCCCGTAAATGTACTTACATTGACTTTCTCAAATGTCAACCATTAAACTACAAAGGCATGGAAGGAGTTGCTGGTCTATCTCAACGGGTTGATAGAATGGAGTCTGTTTTCCACATTAGTAATTGTACAGTTAAGAATCAATTCAAGTTTGCTACTTGAACTCTCCATTCAGTTGCACTCTCCAACCATTCAACATAGACTTAATGCCCGTAGAACTTGGTAGTTTCGATGCTATAATTGGTATGGATTAGTTGGCGAAGTACCAAGCGATCATTGTGTGTGCCGAGAAGATCATTCGCATTCCCTGGGGAAATGAAACTCTAATTGTTCGTGGTGAAAGAAGTAACCAGGGAAACGAGACTCGTTTGAACATCATCTCGTGCACTAAAACCCAAAAGTATTTGCTAAAAGGATGTCCTATCTTTTTGGCACATGTAACTACGAAGGACACTAAAAACAAGTCGAAGGAGAAGCGACTTGAGGATGTACCAATCGTCCGGGATTTTCTTGATGTATTCCCTGAGGACTTGCCGGGTCTTCCTCTAACTCGACAAGTGGAATTTCAAATCGATTTGATACCTGGTGCTGCACCCATAGCCCGAGCACCTTATCGATTGGCACCTTCTGAAATGAAAGAGTTATCGGAGCAACTGAAAGAACTATCTGACAAAGGCTTTATAAGACCCAGTTCCTCACCCTGGGGAGCTCTGGTCTTGTTTGTCAAGAAGAAGGATGGATCATTCCAGATGTGCATTGATTACCGGGAATTGAATAAACTGACGGTGAAGAACCGTTATCCACTCCTAAGAATTGATGTAAATTTATTTTTACATTTTCCTTGAGGCACTAAAGCTGCTGGAGGCACTACAGACACAGATGACAAAGTTTTAGAGACAGCAGTGACCCGCTAAAGGTCCTGCACAGCCAGATGCACCAAAGGAGGCTAGTAGCAGTTCATAGATCATGTTATGGCTAGTTATTTTGTTCACCCTACTAAGTATTACGGGTAATTCCCGGCTAGTATGGCTTTAGGTTGTATATTTTATCTTGTAACCTAATCGTTGTGATCATTTTGTATCTAAACCAATCATGTATGTTTTCCAATTATATATGGAATGGTGGTATTATGTCATGTCTGTAATCGAATTTATTATGAATGAATGTCGATTTAGCTACACCATTGTTAATTTCAATTCAGTTGTATATTTCATTGTGTGTTGTGATCTCTCTTTACTTATTGTGTATATGTCATGTCATGGTTATGATTTTGCGAAATCTAACGGGTATTATATTTTCTTGTAATTGAAGAAAATGGCACCAAAAAGAGCCACGAGGTCAAACACAGCCCCAGAAATAACCAACACCACATCTGTCACTAATGCCAAGCTTCAGGCAATGATTGACCAAGGTGTTACTGCCGCTTTGGCAGCACGTAATGCTGACAGAAATACAAATGGCGATGATAGCCATAATTCGGGAACGGGTGTTAGAAGGACAGAACGAACTGCCCGTGAATGTACTTACACTGACTTTCTCAAATGTCAACCATTAAACATCAAAGGCACATAAGGAGTTGCCGGTCTATCTCAATGGTTTAAAATAATGGAGTCTGTTTTTGTCACACCCCGCCAAGGCAGAAACGCGAGGCGTAACGAGAATGGATATCATCACAACAAAATGGTGTCTACTATATCTAAATGAAGGTAATAACCAAATGGACACTATCTGTCATGACAATACCCAACACAAGATAAAGGAGTCTTGCATTACTAAAGTAATGTCATACATGAACAAAATAATCCAAATACGAACAATCTCCAACAAACAAGTATCAAACAAAACATATGCCATAAATGAAAAGACTAGAAAAGACAACTCCATAAGAAATGCCTAGGGTCTCTCTAGCCACTCTTCCTAACATCCTTCTTATCATTATGATACTCACCTGAAAATGATGCTTAAAAGCGTCAACAAAAAGTTGGGAGAGTCATAGGTTTAAGATACGATATAAAATCCAGACTGCACATTACTGTGATAATAAAGAAAACATTGCAGGACAATAAATGAACTATCATACAGGCTAGCATGCACAACTAATCCAATACAAACCAATTACATGATTTCCCAGTAACGATTTATAAGACGTCTCAATCGTACCAAGGTCTTTGTGGTTACCCATTTAGCCCCGATCGTGGATACTCTCAAAGTAACCATCCTGCCAGCTAGGCCACAGTACCTTCCACTAAACAGGCCATGGATACCTGCAGGTTGACAGCACTGCAGGGACAGTTGGGACCCGCTAGCGGTCTAGCACAGCCAGAGATACCGAAGGAGGCTGGTAGTAGTTCATAGATTTGTTTTGTTGTAGCTATGTTGTATTAGCCTACTAAGTATTACGGGTTAACTCTCGGGTAGTAAGGCTTTAGGTTGTTTATATTTCCTTTTGTAACCTAATCGTAGTGATCATTTTGCAACCGAATCAGGTTATGTATGTTTCTAGATTATATATGCGAATGGTGGTTTAAACGTATAGAGCTTCTGATCATCATGACGAACTTCAATCTCTTCCAGGTAACCGTAGTCATACATCTTCATAATTTTAAGTCTGGTTATCGCAATTATTCTTCTTTTGGACTAAACATCTTTAGACGAAGTCAAGTTGCTAGCATACCCGTAGAATCTTTGGCATTTTGGACCCTAGTGTGAAGTGCCCAGGTAAGCATGTTGATCATATTTCACCTGCACGGGACTCCATAATTCTTGATCCAAGTCTTTAATCCATTTTAGATCATAAGTAGCAGCTCTTAGTGACAAAAGTTAAGTATCGTCTGCTTAAGTCTCCACCCTTTAAATATTTCAGATCTTTATTAATAAAGTAATCCTTAGGGATAATTTGGCGTCATCGATGATCTTGAATTAACGGAAGAGGCTTTCTGAGATCGAACGAATACGGTTTGTTTTTGGGGTTATGCCAGTCAAGTCGTTCAATTGTTGCTTTGGAATATTCTTCAAAATGGTACTCTAATTCTGTAATACTCTTGCAAGTTCCTTTGAGCAGGTTGATTGCTGGTCAAACCAGAATTTCTTGAGTCAGATTTGGAACTTTAAGCTGATTTATGACAAATGCAGAGAAATCAAACGAGGTATCATTGAGCTCATCAAATGGAGTGGGGGGTTCTTCAGCATGCGCAACTTGACTAATCTAGGTCTGAGGAGGTCGAAAGTCAACTTGTCGTATCTTACTCCAATCAGGATCAGGAGTTGGAGGTCGCTTGGGTTTCTTAAACTAGTCGGCTTTGGTAACCTCCTTGTCAGCGGGTTATTCATCATTGTCTCCCATGATGAAATCCTGATCTTATTGCATGCCTGAGTCTTCAACAGTATGACTTGGCTCCTCTGCATGGGCAGATTGCCGGAAGACTTATGTTGAGATTGGGAGGCGTCTTTAAAGGTGCTTGAAGACTTGTTTTCCTTTGACATTAAATCTTTGGAGGACTCAACATCTTTACTCGATTTCCTTCTTTTCTTCCCTCGGTCTGATCCAGCGGAGGGGTCTCGATCTTTGTCACTGTCTTCTCGACTCCTCTTCAATGAAAAGACTTCACCATATGAATCAAAGAGATCTTTGTCAGTGTTATAAGACTCGACTAGTGCATCATAAAGCTTCTTTTTGTAGTCAGCTTTATCATATGACTTGTTCTTCTCCATCTTGACTATCAGTATATTTGTAAGCTCAAACTCGAAGAGTGATGCGGCTGCCTCATAAGTAGACATTGGTTGAGACAAAGACCTTGTCTAGACAGCAGCTTCTACTGATTCTGTGACATTTTTCTCTATCACAGGATTTGCAAAATCTGATACTGCTTGAGAAAGAATCTGAGGAAGCTGAGTGTTGACTACTTCCTTAATAAGAGTTCTCATTGATGTGTCAACGAGTTCTATGTAAGCATTCTTCTCATCTTGAGCTTCTTGTTTGCAGTCCAAATTATGTGCTAGAATGGCCTTGTTTATCGCTTCTCCAAGTTTGTTACCCATGTAATGATCAACTATAGCAGGAATAGAGGAGAGAGCTTGAGCATACTGGTCAACTTGCTTTATTTCTAACACATCTTTTTCTAGGTTGAAGACTCTTTCATTGAATTTGAAAAAACCGAAGCAACTGAAGAAACTTGAAGTTAACAAGTGAAGTTCAAGTTTAGGGGAGGATTGTTAGGAATTTTGTATAACAGACTTAATTCTGTTAGTATTATAGTTAATTCTGCTAGTATAATAGTTAGTACTGGTAGAAGGTTTATCATAGTTAGTACTGGCAGTATTAAATAGTTAATACTGTTTATGTAATAGTTAAGTCTGCTTACGCAGAAATTAGTTAGAGTTAAAGATATGCATGAGATATCTTAGGAAAAGATATGCATTATCTTTATACGCGTTTTGTAAAGCCCATTAGGGTTTCCTTAGTCTATAAAAGGATCCC
This sequence comes from Tanacetum coccineum, assembly GCA_026074375.1. Lineage (NCBI taxonomy): Eukaryota > Viridiplantae > Streptophyta > Magnoliopsida > Asterales > Asteraceae > Tanacetum > Tanacetum coccineum. The sequence continues at coordinate 1,867 of BQNB010088022.1, read as the reverse complement.
TAGGCATAGTTAGTAGATATAGTTCTACAGAAGATCATAGAGATCAATATAGTAATCATAGTTTGTAATCTGTAACCTAGGCAGATTCAAAGTTCAATATAAAAGTGTTTTGATTGTGTTCTTCTTTACATTGTTGATTAAATTCCGCGTAATCAATAGTGGTTAATCATTGTTTCATCATTGTTACTTTAGATTTATCTAAGGCAACAAACCCTTTACAAGCTAAAGGTTAAGATCCATTAAGCAAAGGGATCCTACAAGTGGTATCAGAGCTTGTGAGGAAACTCTGAAAAAGAAGAACTTCTTTTGAATCAGAACTACTACAAATCAAAGAGATGGCTGATCAAGATACTCCTCCACCAACAATCACTGCTATGAAGATCCCTATCATTAAGAAGGGAGAATACGATATCTGGAGTATGAGGATGAGACAATACATTTGTCACACAGATCATAATCTGTGGGATATTATTGTCAATGGAGATCTGGAAGATGAGGCTACACCTTCAGGAGAACAATCTAGTCCTCCTGTTCCTAAGACTGCAAAACAATTGGCTGCTAGAAGGAATCAAGAAAGGATTAAGAGCATCTTGCTCTTAGCAATACCTGATGAGTACCTCCTCAAGTTCCACAATGTTCCTGATGCTAAATCTTTGTGGGCTGCAATAAAATCTAGATTTGGAGGTAATGAGGAATCCAAAAAGATGCAAAAGAATGTTCTGAAACATCAGTTTGAAAATTTTGTTACTGCATCTAATGAAACTTTGGATAAGGCTTATGATAGATTTCAGAAACTCATAAGTCAACTGGAAATTCATGGAGCCTATGTATCAAAGGAAGACATAAATCAGAAGTTTTTAAGAAGTCTTCCTCCTTCATGGAGTCAAATAGCACTGATCATGAGAAATAAACCAGATATTGATGAAGTTGATATTGATGACCTTTACAACAATCTTAGGGTGTATGAAGATGAATTGAAAAGGTCTTCAGGTTCCAACTCTGCTTCTCAGAATTTGGCTTTTCTTTCCTCTGAGAATACTAACAGTACTAATGAAGTTAGTACTGCCAGTGGAGATATTGGAGTTAGTACTGCTGGTGGAATTAATCAAGTTCCATCTACTCCAAGTGCTCATGATATAGCTTACTCCTTTCTTGCACAACCTACAACCAGTCCTCAACTTGAGAATGAGGATTTTCAGCAGATGGATGGAGATGACTTAGAGGAATTGGATCTTCGATGGCAGGTGGCTATGTTGACTGTCAGAGTAAAGAAGTTCATTCAGAGGACAGGAAGAAATATGGACTTTAAAGAGAAATGACCTGTTTCTCTTGATAAGTCAAAGATTGAGTGCTACAATTGTCATAGAAAAGGGCATTTTGCTAGAGAATGTAGACCTGGAAGAAGTCAAGGAAGAAGACCTTATGGTGACAGGAGCAATGCACAAATAACTAAATCTTCATCTCGGGCACTGGTGGCTCAAGATGGTCTAGGAGGCTCTGACTGGAGAAATGATTTTGAAGTTGAACCAGTCAACTATGCTTTGATGGCAATCTCTTCATCAAACTCATCCAGTTCTTCTGATAGTGAGGTACAAAAATGTTCTAAATGTCTTGAATCTTTTAAATGTCTTCAAAAGAACTATGATACTGAAAAAGAAAAGCATAACAAAGCAAAACTAGAAATCAGGGGTTATGATATAGCCTTAGAGTTACTAGAATCCAAGATTATTAGACATGAAAAAAATGAATTGGCTTGGGGTGAGAAATATGAATTTCAGAATTATAAGCTTAAATGTAGAGAAATAAAGATTAAAAACTTAAATCTAGAATTAGAGAAGGCTGTTAAAGAAAGAGATGAATTAAAAGA